>JAHWFP010240904.1:0-14745 GCA_023313725.1 Lithobius niger
TAATGTGTATTCTGTCTATTTATTTAAATAAACAGAATACAGGATGCTGTAAATAAGTGAATTACGTGGCCATCCTATTTGAATTCCTGATGATGGTAATCATTTTGTAGTGCAAACGTTTACCAATTTTGGGGGTGATGGTCGCGGTGTACAGTTATCGGGCTATACTGCGAAAGAACAGTTCTGAATTTTACGTCCAGATTATTAATCTCAAGATTATTTCTCTCGCAAAGGGGCCGACGAAACATTTGCAGCATTGCCACTGATCTCCTTCTTAATCATCATCACAAGACGTAAACTTGTCATCTGGTTAAAAGCTGCCTTTCCTTTTCAGTCTAGCCCTATTCCTGTTATTCGTTTAGTTCCCTCATTCCTGTCATCACATCAATCCCAAACCTTAGCCCCCCCCCCCCCCCCCCCTCCCGCCCCGCCCCATCCCCCCCCCCCCCCGGGCCTTCCCGTATGGCTGGTTGACAGTTGCACCAAAACAGCACAGCGCCATTCTTTCCAATTCTGTTTCATTTCGTTCTGCTCCTACCGACCTTTCCTGAACCCAGGCTTCCCCCCCCCCCTTCCCCCTCCATTCTACGATCCCTTCTTCCTCCTTTTCCCGTCTATTTCATTTCCTTCCCCTTTTCCTATTTTTCTTTTCATTCCTTTGTAGCACGTTTTTGCCTTAACCCCGGATTTGCGGACTGTAGCGTTATAGGTGTGGGTTAAAGAAAAGATTTCGGCGATAAGTACTGAGGAAAAGGTGGATGTTTCCTTTCATCTAGTGGCGCGCATCGTGTGGTCTCAAGCCATACTTGGATACCCCAAAATTTGCATCGTAGTCTCGTATTTAAATTTCTGTATTTCATGTATGTGTTGGCGCATTAAAGGGAAGGGGGTGGGGTGAGGTTTAATAACGCGTCGACAGCTAGGTCATTAGCGCCAACCTCAGTCACAGTGCAGTGGCATTTTTGTAGCGGTTCATTACTTATGCCCGATAGGCATGTAAACAAGCATTTTTGGAGACCGTAAACGTTAGCAAACGTCTTACGTTATGCGGTTTGTAGAACTTGCCACCATGGACATAGTTGCAGCCGTGCAATTTTTTACCGACGTTGGTTAAAATATCTTAATGGATGTATATTTAGCAAAGTTTTCCTTTTTGGATGAAGGGCAACCTGTTTATTCGTTTAAATTTTCTTTAGTCTGCTGTGCAGCCGAAACGGCTGGGAAGTCTTATGGTACTGATAACACATCAACTGAATCTGTGTGGGTAATACAGGACGACCCTACCATTTTTTGTTTGTTTTAGTTTTCAGTGTATCTTTTAATGTTCATTGCGTAATAGTCGAGTTGGGTCATGCAAAAGTTTCTAATTTAATTTTTTCTTGAGTTTTCGTGAACTGTATACACGTTATTATAAATTTGTCTCGGGTGTGGTCAATTCAGCAGCCAAAGAGAACGTTGATTACCTATTGAAAAGTTCATATCTCTAAATACACCAAAAATTTTGTTTCAATTTTGTTTCTCTTAATTTTCGGCTGTGTCTGTCATTGTCATAAGATGATCTAAATCGCGCGGAAGTCACACATGACAGACAGCAACAGAGCAGTACGGTTCTCTTTGACCTTTCACGAGCCATTTCTTGCCCTTAATTTTTTTTTTTTCGTAGGTTTTTTTTTTCTGTTGTCACCTGCTTCGACAGTTGAGTTGTGGAAAATCGACAAAACTGCACCTCAATGTCTGTATTCGCAATTTTGTTGTGTCTGCCTCTGTCTCTCTCTGTCTTGAATGAGATGACAGGAATTGTGTGGACTTTTTTTGGGGGGGGGGCGACAGACGAATGTTGGACGCGACTGCTTTTTTTTTTTTTGGCTGTTGCCGTTCTCTTGAGAGGTGTGCGAGGGCGGCGTATGTGGGTGTGGGCCCTGTACCGGGGTGGGGGTGGGGGAGGACGTTAGGGTGTTTTTGCTCCTCCTTGTTTGTCTGCCATCACCTTAGGGGTTTGGCCTCGCGGGACCTCGGGGGCATGTCACTGGCATGTCACTTTAGTTTCGGTCGCTCATGGTGGTGGGTGACTTTTGACGCTGGGAACGAATGACATCTCTGAACTTTTTTCTTCACCCCCTTGGCCCTCTCCCCTCCTCGATTCCCCCATCATCTGTGGCAGACTCTAGGCTCGGAGTTGCCGTTCACCATCAACCCCTAACCCTCACCCTTCTTCATCCTATGGTGCACCCTCCCCTCCTTTTTGATGCGATCGTCATTTTCCGCTAGGGGGCCCGTTTGGGGTGTGTTGGGGGTGGTGAGGGTGATACATATCGTTGGGAGGGGTAGGGGGGTGTTAGGAATAGCTTCTCACTCACTCACAATAGCCAATCGGGAGTCGCTCAGGTGTGAGGGGGGCGCAATCTGGTGCCTGGTCCCGGGTCTATTGTGGCGGGAGCCCCCTCCTCGAGCCGCTAGCCAATTGGAAAATGGGATTACGTGCATGGCTAATCGGGTTGGCAGCCGTTGCCCGGTAGCGCGCGCGCCGTCCTGACACTTTTGACACGCCGTAAGACGCTTTTCCGACCGGCTGGCTTCGGTTCGTTCAGGCCCCCACCCCTGGGTTGTGCAATGTGCTACGGGGTCCTAAGCTCCTTACCCACGGGCGCCCTCCTTCCTTCTCCCGTTGATGTTTTGACAGCGCCCTAGCAACGGGTAAATCGAGGTGTCAGCGCGCGCGGCCGCTGTAATCCGTCGAAATTAGTTATGTCAGCCATGTTGGGGGCGTTTCTGGGGCCACCAACACAGACGCCCTTCTCCTCACGGGTCGGTGTCCACGCGATTTACAATACGTGTCTGCTATACCAAGTTTCCTTGTTCAATGACTTGCCTTTAAACGGCTGCGCAGTCACAGGAAGTACCCCCCGGCTGTTTATTGCCGAAAGAGACACTGTTGAGGATTTAGTTGTTATTTTCAGTACTGCAATAATTGCGCAGAAGTCTGCACTGTTGCTCCAACTTTCGCCTTTCTTTTCTTGGGACTATGACGATTACAGTAGAAAGCTCAAAGCCACTTGAAATTGGTGTCCCAATCCATTTCCAAGATCCGGGTTCAATTCCCGGATTCCCACAGCGTGGTTACTGTGTATAAAGTTGGACAGTTTTACCACGGTAACTATGCTTCCAAGGGAAGTCTACAATGGTAAACCATGGTATACGTGGTAAAATTGTCGTAACTTTATTATAGGTGTTAAAAACCACCGTTAAAAGCATAATCCATTTTTATTGCTTCTCTGTTGTCGTCCCCAGTCCACAATGTTCAATGCAATGGGCCGTATAAATAAAAAGAGGGATAACCCTCTACTTGCACAATATGAAGTAAATCCTTCAAGTCGTATGAATAAAAAAAAAACAAGGAACACCTTCTACTTCTGAGTCAGAAGCAAATGCTTTTTTTTTCCCGATCTTTTGCTCAGAAGTGAATGGTCTATGAATAAAAAGAACCTTTTGCTCAAAGAGAAAAGCAAATTCTTCCAAAAAGATGTATCTAGTCAGAGCTAGACTCACACCTTCCTACGGTGGCTGTGGTTAACGTTACGATGGCGGAGGCTGTGCAGTTACGAAATGTTAAAAAACTACAAGTCTCAATTCATCACTAATCCACAGCAGGGTTGGCAATTTCCCGGGAGAAACTAGTTTTGGACAGGGCACTGGTAAATACCGGTAAAAACGTGGTAAATTCCGGCTAAGTGGGAAAACTGTTATTTTTTACAATGATTTTTCCGTTACATGCATTTTTTAAGTTTGGAGCCTAACTGATCATTAAATTAGTAATTCTATTTGAAACGAAAATTCAAGTAACAGAATGTAGTGAAACTGCTAACATAAAAACTTTCATTATGAAAATTTTTAGCATTTCAATTATAATTTTTGTACTCGTAACACACAATTATGTTCATTTTCCTATGTAAACGTTGCATCAGCAAACATATTTTGAATCTAATCTTTTGAATTGAAGACACTTTTAAGTACATTTAACACTATTTAATTTTTTTAACTAATATAACTACATTTTACACGTTAAACACCTATTTTTGTCTTTAACTGGGAAAAACTGGGAAAAAGTAGTTTATGCCGGGGCGGTAAAAACCTGGTAAATCTTTATTATAATATCGGAGGCCGGCTAAAAGGAAAAGGCGAGCCTAAAGGAAAACCACTTCTCCCCTCCTCGCGCCCGCATTGAAAATGCACTCTCCCACTCTACCTGCAGCCAGGCATGAGTGGTCGATCAATCTGACAAGTCGTCGGGAAGAGTGCCGGGAAAATGTCCCGAGAAATGTGACCCGCTCGGCTTCCGCTAGTACCTAATAAAAAACACCCCTGGTAAATAACATGCCAACCCTGATGCACAGTCACTATAAAAGTCTAGTTCGGTTTGAAGTAGAAAATGTGGAGTGGCTAGCCAGTACCTTCCTGTGCACAGCCACAGAATCTCATGGTGGTGCACTCACATCTCAACAAAAAATGGAGATATGTTTGAGGTATCTATCTGATCCTGGATATCAAAAAGGCATACACGAGGAAGTCGACAGGGTTGAAATTGTCAATGTCACGAACTCTCAAAATGCGGCTCATAAAATAATTGCACAAACTGAACACTGGATTAAATTTCCCGCCGCTTCACATGCCATAATGGAAGCCAAAACGCTATGGTAAAATAAATACCGCTTCCCAGCTGTCATTGGTGTTACAGACTGTACGTATGTTGGAATACCAAATCCGAGTATCCACGGAGATGAGTACGTAAACAACAAAGGCAAGTCATACGCTACACGTACAAGCAACCGTGCAATGCAGCAAAGCCAGGGGATTTGACTTAACAGATTGAAATGTTTGCTCCCAAGCAAAAGGTAATCATTGTTCACACAAACTCGAGGACATGCTTTTACTCGTACTTTTTACTTTAAGCAAAACCTTTTCCTTCTACCTTTTGCTTGTGAGCGTTTGCTTCATGCTTTATTCATACGGGCCTGTGTGTTTCTATAACGGGCTAGGTAGTGAATTTCACTAGGCAGACGATACCAAATAGCACATCTAAGTTGTTTTAATGATGATGTCACACACTCGCGTGCAAATTGGGATTTCTCGAATAAGTGACTTTGTGAGTGAAGTGACTGAGGTAAAAGTTGAGCCTTCTGACTAGGCCAAACGCACCAATACATATTTCGTGCACACGATTTAATAACTTTCGGTGCATAAATTGGCTTCCTGTTCACCTGTAACTATACATAACATCTATAAGAATGGGGAGCCCCTGGGGGTCTGCAAACTCGATCATGGAGGGGCCCTGTCCAAAAATAACAACAAATTATGCAGTAGTCAAACATGCCGAAGCAACAGACCACATCATCATGGTTAGCGACACTGAAATCGTTTACAGAGAACCAGTCGAAAAAATCCGTGGGCAGCTATAATCGGGCCACTAAGAGAATGACTTGAGGTTATCATCGATTGTTTAAGTCGTGGCCTCGCTCGCCTGTGTTTTGGTGCGCGCAAGGTGCGCTCACCATTACCCGTTACGAAGGCACATTTATACTGTATGTAGATTTCGTATGGTTTGGCAACGCTATATTATGAGCTTGGTCCAGGGAGTTCCTGTCGCTAGAGACAGCTGCGAATACGATCGAATCGAGCTCGCCCGTGCTTTGAATTCAATGGGAATGATGATGGCTACGTACAACACATGAAATAATTTCAGCAATGAAGAAAGATAATTTATGGTTCATCTCATAATATAGTGAAGTGAGAAAATGTGTGCTCCAGTAGAAGTACTTTTAAAAACGATTTAAAAAGAAGGTTCGTACTTAAACGTCGCGCTTAACGTATCACTCATCCTCCTCTACTGGTTGCTAGGCAACAACAAGTAACGCAGGCAAGCCATCCAAATTCAACTGCCCAAAAGCCAAACAAACAAAATAATTGAAACAAACATTGAACAAATATTGAATTAAATACTTTTAATTTATTTAAGAATTTATTTAATTCATACGAATAAAGTAAAATAAGACGAATTAAGAATAAAAATACGAATTTATTTCCACGTGTCTAAAAAAAGCAAACTCACGAAAAACTGTTGGACTACGAATGAAATCGATAGAAGCAGTCTCGTCAAGGATGCTTCCATATATATTTCATATGGTTTGGCAATATGCTCTGTTTGCAATGCTACTGCCGGGGGGGGGGCCGGGGGCCCCCGCTAGTTCCGCTCACACGATGGCGCCAGCAGCAAGTTAAAGTTAGTGGCATCGCCGAATTAGTATTGTGGTGACAAGGGAAAGGCTGCGCCGATTGCTTGTTTCGTACTAGGATTTAACACGTTTGTCAACAGAACAAAGTCCTTTGAAGAAGATTCGTGCAACACTATAGGCTTAACGTCTGGATACGAGATATCTCACGAAATGATCGGGAGTTGACAAAAAAAGACGTTGATTTGGAGCCTCACTTTGCACCGGTTAGTTCTATTTGGTTCTATGTATGTCCATAAACTAGCGGTAGCATTGGAACGCATGCACGCATCTGACAAACACTGTCAATGTATTAACTACGTTTTTTGTAATCCTAGATTTACACCCGCTTCAGGCGGACACGTGCTAATTTAACTGTGACCAGTTTTCGCCTCGCCATGATTTGATTGTCGAAAGTAATAGAACTGCCGAAATCACGAGACGGCAACTGTCGATTTAACAGTTGGCGTAGTCTAACAGTTTTTCGTGGAGTTATGTGGTTAATTTTAGACACGTGGGGCTAAACTTTTCTTATTTTTGCTTTATTTATACTAATTAAAAAAATTAAACGTGTTTAATTCAATATTTGACAATTATTTTGGTTGTATGGCTTTTGGGTAGCTGAATTTGGATGGCTTGCCTGCGTTACTTGTTGTTGCCTAGCAACCAGTAGGCGAGAATGCGAATGACGCGTTGCGTTGCGAACCTTGTTTTCAAATCGTTTTTAAAAATACTTCTACTGGAGTAAACATTTTCTCACTTTACTATGTTATGAGAGGAACCATAAATTATCTTTCTTCATTGTTAAAATTATTTTATTTGCTGTACGTAGCCGTAACAACGTCTCGAAACGAGACCGGATCACATCATGCCCATTGAATTCAATGCTAATGCACCGACGAGCTCGACCGATCGTGATCGCAGCGCCACTCGCAACTGGAACTGTCCCTGCCCCAAGCTCGTAGCATAGCACTGCCTAACCATATGAAATATATATGGAAGCATCCGTGGTCTCGTGATTTCGGCTGTGTTGGTGATGCGAAAATAGTTAACAATAAATTCACACGTGTGGACCTTGAAGCGTGTGCAAATCCTTGTAGTAATACATTGACAGTGTTAGTTGTCAGATAAGCATGCATTTCAATGCGACCGCTCGCTTGTTTACACACGTAACCGGTACAAAGTGTAGTTGCAAATCAACATCGTCTTTTGTCCACTCCCGATCATTTCGTAAGATTTCTCGTATCCAGACGTTAAGCCTTTAGTGTTGCACAAACGTTTTGAACCCTAAAACGAAACAAGGAATCAGCGCATCGTTTTCCCCCTCACCGCCGTCCCAATTTGGCGCCGCCGCTTACTTTAATTGCTGCTAACACCGATTACAACCATCAAAAAAAGGCAAACTAGAGTGCGGTCCCCACTCCTAAATCACTGCTTGCATGCATGTGTACAACTTATTATTGACGTGTCGAAAAAAACTGAGCTGCAAAATGGGTGATAGACGCGGACGTTTTTTCCCCCGACGTCTGTACATAACTTGCCCGGAAAAGCTTATAGGCTTAACGCACCTTGCAGGAGCCGTATAGAAAAACCTCACGACAGTAGCAGCCATTGCACACATTCTGGATTGTGTGTTTGTTTTAAACTCTCCACATTCACTCACCCTAGATTCGAAATACTTTACGACGTTTTAAATTATCTCCCGAGCTTGACTGTGTTACCGCGCTTCCCTAACGAAGCCGAATTCGACGCCATGTTGAGCTTGATTGAACTCGCTGTCAGCAAGGTGCACCTATCGTAGTGGCAAACATGGGCGATATTCGACGAACGCCGAGTCATTCTTTCAGTGGCCGGACTCTAATAGCCTGTACACAGTCTCAAGTCAAGCAAGAAGGGGCCAGGAATGTTATTAAAAAAAACTGTACCATGCATCAAAAATAGAAACTATTTGACGATGTACAAGTCAATGTTCTGTGGCCTTGTGTTGACATCTTTGTGCGGTGACGTTATCTCCAACATGGCGGTCCACTTGTAGCTGGTAGTTTGGACTGGTCCCACGCTGGTTTTTTACTTTTCATCAATTTTGTGCGATAGTGATAATAATAATAGTTAGTGTGTGTTTTATGCTCCCCATTCTCATAGATTTTATGTATCGTTACAGGTGAACAAACGCCAATTTATGTGCCGAATATTATTAAATCTTGTGCATGAAATGTGTATTTGTGAGTTTGGCCTAGTCAGAAGGCTCAACTCAGGGTGCTTGGATTATACATAGCTTTGATAGGGTGGACCCCCTTACTATTACGCTTTACCGCGAGAAACCGTGCGATATTTTGGGAGCTGCTTTACCATGCCACAAACGCGTCTGACGTCTCTGCTCCCATTTTTCGCGCCATTTTACTGATTCTTGCATCTCATTGGCTTTTGATTTTGCTGATAAATCGACACAAAATTGGCCTAACAAACGAACGAGTACTCATCATCAAACGTAAGCCGGACCGCTACAACTGTGTAAATTGTTTTAAAGTGCATTAACCTACCATTGCAATCGACAATGCGACTGAAAATGGCAACGTTTGTTATCAGACAAGCGATCATCGTAAAGCATGCCATTGTTTTGGTTTCGACGCAACGACGTCAGTTACTCTCGTCGTGGGTAATCTGGTAAGAATTTGTCGTTTTGCTTTAATAATGAATATTTTAACGTTCAGCAAAGATTGAACGATCAGATATTTCATAATTATTCAATAATTTCGTTAAAAACTACTCGCTAGTTGAAACAAACCTATTGGTTGGTTTCGAAAAACCGAGCGTCGTCTGCTTCGAGGATTGGTTTGGGAGCAAAAACGTCATCAACTGAATCTCGCTCGTGTATACTTTACCACGGGAAATAGCTGCGCTCTACCTCAGACGCGTTCAACTAGTGGGTCCACCCTATCAAAGCTACGTATAATCCAAGCTCACTGGCTCAACTTTTATTTCGTAGGATTTCTCTTTTGGACAAGGCTGGATGTGATGACGTAGCACTTCCAAGCCCTAGCCTAACCGCATAGTCGGGTTACTCATCATTGCCCATTTAAGGTCAATTTGCAGGTGACTTCTCTAGTGTCTCACTTTCGGCGTCCCACTTTCGAGCTGTAGGGTGTTAAATTAAAAAAGGCTTTGGCTTTTTTTTTTAAGTATAGAGTCGGCATTTTCCATTGTGGCGTTGATTCGTAACAAGAAGAAAATATTTCCCACTGTAGTAGAAAACGGCGGACTGATTTCTAAATTTTAGCAGTTGCTGGTTTGTTTACGATTCGACATACCTAAAATGGGCGCCATATTGACCTAGCTATCGACGCGCCATTAAACCTCAATCCCCCCCCCCCATATAGAAACTTGAGTTCTCGTTGCGAGAAACGGTGGAGCAAAAAGAATTAACTTTTGTTAGAAGTTGTGCGAGAATAAGCATATTTTGGAAACATCGAATAATGACGAATGTTGAAACAATATATAAAATTATTGTTATACTTCGTTTTCCCTTCTTGTTTATTTATTTATTTATCCGTTTAATTGTTTAGGATTTGCCGCAATCCTCAGAAGAAACTCATTGTTATTAAAGAACGATCGACTAGCAAATAGCTTTCGGCGAGCTATGAAGGTCTTGTTACTAGTAGTAAATATTTACTGAACTAACCCTTGAGTTTGATGTGTACCTCTCATTCCGAAGTTTCCGAGCTGCACACCATTCGTTTGACAACGAGCGCCCTTATTGTTTGACCCTTAGCTGTTGTCCATCGCATCCCCATCTTTAATTCATTCTCTCTCTTCACCTCAACACTCTTCGGTTCACTCCTCGTCACCCCACTCCCTCTCCCCCCCTTTCAACCCCAATAAAACAACACAACACACCCCTTTTCCCAAATGTCCATCTGCTTCTGCGGAAATTGGCTATTTCAACTTCATTCTTTGGCGCCATGCAACAATAATAAAGCCTAGCGAAGCAACGAACTCAAAAGTCCCACTCTTCAGTGACCGTTGTGTAGAAGTGGTCAGCTAGCTGTGGCCTCGCTACACTCATTGCTGCTGGACTATAATTGGTCTTGTCCAGCTTTGAAGTCCCGAGAGAGTCGACTTCGTCACGGTGGTGGACAGCCGGCGTTCCCGCTGGAGGTGTCAACCTGTCACGGGTTCGACCCCGCTTAGAGTCCTGGGCCAAACAACACTTGTCAGCCCCAGCCCCCTTGCTTTCCGAACGCTGACAGCAGTTGCAGACCCAACTGCGATCTGAGCCAACTGTGTATTAGTTGTTGGGTTTGGGGGGGTGGAGGTGGGGTGCGGAAGAGGTGGGGAGGGAGTGGGAACCATCTCCTGTAGATCTGAAAGGGACAAGGGATCGTGGAGGCTGTAATATCGCGAGCGTTGCCACGTTGTCACGGGCGGGGCAAAGCTCAAACGGAGGGACACACGGAGATGTCATAACGGCACGAAGGTCTGTTGGCGAGCTGAAGAATGATTTAAATTGAAATGGCGATGGTAGCAGCTGTCTTCATATCCGTGGTTCTTCTCTAGGTATCCTTCCCCCTGTATTATTTTTGGACTGAAGAAATCTGATGTCCAGGTTTCTAATACTTTGAACTTAAGAAAGATATAGAAAATGGAAGTCTCCAATTACTGATAGGGAGGGGGGGGGGATTTAGGATTAATGGCGCGTCAGTAGCTAGCACCAACCTTGGTCACAGTGCAGTGGTAGTGAAAAAACAAAATGACTTTTTTGTGCCGACATTTGCTGTGCGGCAGGTGCTTGAGAAAGGGCCAAAACAGGCTAATTGAGGAGCTGGAAGGGTAAAAAAAAACCAGTGACCACCTAAAAAAGCCACGCGACGCCCCCCCTCCCTCCTCCCCATGTTGGTTTCGCCACGTACGTATGGAGTTAGCGTTGCTAACGCAGGAAAAGTAAGGGGAAAAAAAAGAGGTCCTAAAAAAAGACCACTAAACTTACTGTGCCCATTTACTAAAAGTTGCCCCTGCCCGTTCGGGGGGTCTGTGCACGCTGCTGGGCACTAGATTTAGCTATTGTTTCGGCACGTGTAGATGTTTGACGACAGATTTTTTGCGTAACGTGCGTATTCACCGGAATATATAAATCTTCCTCATCAGCTAACTAGATTTCTTGGCTGTAGTTTTGTACTTTTTCAACGAGATTTTCTTTTTTATTTTGAGGTTTGCACCCCATCTGCAAATGCATTAAAACTCCTTAAAATCTGAAAAATGGGGCTGTTTACTCGATAATGCTGCCAGACTGGATTCGAAACGTTGCATCTTGATTTTGCGCTATTTTTTTTCCGTGTAACTCTTAACCTTTTTTCGGGAGCTGGCGATAAATGGAGGCACACGTTCAGTTTTGAAAAATGGCAACTACGCGAGTAATAAAGGCATTGTGACGGTCTTATTAATAACAATAATAATAATAGTTATCCATTTGCTTTCAGAATATCCTTCCCTCAGACAAAAATCTAAACAGATGTCCCTTTGCTCTCAGAATATCCTTCCTTTAAAGAACTTCACAGGCGTCCATTTGCTTTCAGAATGTCCTCTCAAAAAAATGTTCACAGGCGTTCATGTGCTTTCAGAATGTACTTCCCTCAAAAAAAACTTCACAGGCGTCCATTTGCTTTCGGAATATCCTCCCCTCAAAGAAATTCACAGGCGTTCATTTGCGTTTAGAATGTCCTTTCCTCAAAGTACTTCACAGGCATCCATTTGCTTTCGGAATATCCTTCCCTTAAAGAAATTCAGAGGCGTTCATTTGCGTTTAGAATGTCCTTTCAGCAAAGAACTTCACAAGCGTCCATTTGCTTTCAGAATATCCTCCTTCAAAGAACTTCATAGGCTACCATTTATTTGCTTTCTGAATGTTCTTCTCTAAAAAAAATTCATCGACGTCCATTTGCTTTCAGTATGTCCTTCCCGCAAAAAAAACTTCACATGTGTCCATTTGCTTTCGGAATATCCTTCCCTCACAGAACTTCACGCGTTCATTTGCTTTCAGAATGTCCTTCCCTCAAAGAACTTCACAAGCGTCCATTTGCTTTCAGTATGTCCTTCCCTCAAAAAAACTTCACAGGCGTTCATTTGCTTTCGGAATATCCTTCCCTCAAAGAACTTCACAAGCGTACATTTGCTTTGCGAATGTCCTTCCCTCAAAAAAACTTCTCATAAACGTTCATTTGCTTTCAGAATGTCCTTTCATTTTTTTTATCTCAACGTTTCCTCAACAATTTCCAACGAGCACTTTCTAAAACTTACCGAACCACTCAGTGCCGTCGCACAGCTCATCGAAGTTGGTATTAAGCGCACAGTGAATTTTCCGATCCCTCAGTGCGACGTTACTATTATAGTTTCGAACTCATCAGCAAGTTCTTCGAGGCGGTTTTACGTACTGATCCACCGATTTCTTCGCTAATTTTGTTAATTATTGGTTTGTAATTACTAGATTATTCTTATTGCTTCAGTTTCTCGGTGTTAGACTTTTCTGGAATGAAGGATAATTTCCAGGGAATATTTCTGGTCCACATTTTACTTCCCTCTTCAGATGAGGTTAAAGACGCCGGTTCACCATTTCGATAGCTTTGCCCATATTCTAAACACAGCATCCACGTTCCAGATTCTCCGTCATCTAATAGGCCGATGGAGATCACGTGATCTCTTATTAGTTATGAATATTCGCGGCGCTGCTGCGAAGTGTATTTCTTTTTTTTTATTATTTACCGCTATTTTCTTTATTTGGGCTGTATCAGGGCGTTGAAGGGGTGAAAAGGCACCTTTAAGTGGTAGGCGTTTCTACTCTGAGGCTACAAAGACAGTATTTCTTTATTTACAGAGGCCACATAACGTAAAAATCTTCCAACTTTTGAACTATGGTTTTCTCGACGAAAAGAGGTTACACAGTGTGAATCAGTGATGAGGGAGAGCATTGTGCCACGATCCCTATGAGCGAGGGCGGTGAACAGGAAAGTATAAAGCACCTTTAATGCAATTTCGAAAAGCAGAGCTCTTCCTAGTAGTTAGGAAGGATGGTCAAATGCAATTATGCAAAATTTGCGGAAGGAAGCAGCGTGTTATCCGAATACTCAGGAAAATGGTTTGCATTATGTACGCCCTATAGTTAGTGCCATTCACCCATGTTAACCATCTGCTGCGGGGGGCGGCTTGACGCTTTTACTAGACACAGCAACGCGTAATAACATTTGGCTGTTAGTATACGGCGCTTTGGGGACAAAATCTGGTTGTTCGATTCGGTGGGTGAAAAAAAAAAGAAAGGCTTAGAATATTTGCCTAATGCAGAAAGTAAATAGTGGACACTGGTCAAGTGAAAAGGGTTGCCTTGTAAATACTTAATATCCATTGATTTTCCTGACCGGATCAAGTCTCTGGTTACTGAACTTCGTAACTAGAATTCGACTTGACAAGAGGAGTCGGGAGGTATGGAATGGATGTGCGTACGTAGGCAACCTTCACCTATGTTGGTCGCCACCCGCCAAATGGCGAGGGGAATTCAGTACTTGGTGACTTGATTTTTAGCCCCTATACATGCCATAACAGCGACTGATTAACAAACCCTGATGATGAAATTGTCATATCTCGGGAACCGTACTAGCTAGAAACAAGAGGTTTGCGTCATCGTGTGCAGAATTTCTGGCTATCCAACCAAGCATTTAATATTGTTACTAACCTCTGTACCTGATTGGAGAGTTAGATTATGGAAAACAATGTTTAATCATTAAGTAGCAACGCACCTGTTAAAACTATTTGTACATGGCGAGTAAGTAATAGAAAATGGCGAGCGAATTTTAACATCTACTGATTAATGGCGAGCGCCACACAATTTACATTCGTGCTGGTTGACGTTGGGTGTGTCCATGACGTACCTATCATTTCATAGTCCGTTCCTTGTCACAAGGCCGTCTGGGAGAGAAGCTGTGAGTTTCGTTTCCCGGCTCCAGGACAGTTGATCCAACATCAGCAGAATCTTTGTTTTTTTTTTTTTTTATTTTACAAAAGCAACGATAAAGGCGTCAACTTTCCGGGACATGCATGAACTGCCTCTGAGCCCGGAGGTAAAACACGTTATTTCTACCCCAGTCGGCCTTGGCTGGAAGATCCCATTTCCTTCTCCGCTTTCTGGTCGCATCAACGGTGTAGCACGCAGAATAGCCGGAGGCTTGAACTATTAGTTGCAACAGTGCTATTTTTCACTCCTGTTTGTTAGATTAAAACCTATACAGCCTTTTTTTTAACGTGGGTTAGTGAAAAATAGATACGAGTCGTTTCATAATTGGTCGCATGGGTTCGTCACTCGGAACGAGAGACGAAAAATAGATACGAGTCGTTTCCCAATTGGTCGCATGCGTTCGTCACTCGGAACGAGAGATGAAAAATAGATAGGAGTCGTTTCACAATTGGTCGCATGGGTTCGTCACTTGGAACGAGAGATGAA
>JAHWFP010240908.1:0-14382 GCA_023313725.1 Lithobius niger
CCCCCCCCCCCCCCCACGATCTCCCCCACCCTGACCCAGGTGCTCCAATGCCCGCATACATATGACCGACTCTGATGAGCTCCGGGACTTAAACAGCACCGGTTTTTTTAACGTAAGAAAAATAATAAGTGTCGGGCATTTCTTCGAGGAAATAGATGCCAAGTATCGTGTTTTGGTTTTGAAAAAACATAACTCACTTCACTACGTACAACAAAGTGACGCATAATTAACTGAAGTTTCATCGTGTCAAGAATGTTCTAAATTTTGTTATGTTTTTCTTCCATTTATTTTATTCCCGATTCGTACAGACAACGCAGCAGTTAAGAAATAAAGAACTGCGTAAGCAGCGTAATTTGAAGTAAACTTAGAAATGGGATTGCAAGGAATTAATGGTTGGAACCACGACGAGACGTTGAGTCGTAAACTGGACAGCAAGGACAAAAAACAAGCGAAGTGTGTTTTTATGGGCAGGCTTACGACTTTGAGTATTGCTTAAAAGGCCGACAGTAATAAAAAAAAAAAGTAGTAGTAACTTTTCATGACCACTGCGGAATGCGGAGTTCTTCCTGTTTATATAGTTTTTGCTTTATGAGAAAGATAAACACGCAAGCCCACAAAATTAGTTTTCTTATATAATTTTGCATTGATGACTGCAAATATATTTTTTTCCCTATTAGTTTTCTTTTATTTACAATGTGAGGCAAGAACCAAAAACCCATGACCTGCCATTTCGCTGCAATGTTCCTGTGTGAAACTGGATACACTGAAATTCAAATCATTATTACGGAAGATAGGATTACCGCACATGTTGTTAAATCTTGTGAAAAACCAAACAGTGGACCCTATCAGAAGCATAATTATTAGGAACACAGGTGAAGACAGGCACTCATACAGGAGGACGGTCGTAAGGTCAAAGTCGTTCACTGATTACACAAATTTATTCAATAAAAGCTATGGTAGGTACAAACTTACGGTTTTCTGCAAAACCGAGTTCATCTCTATTTATTTTTTAATAGGTTCGGTTGGTGCTATACGAGGATCGAAAACCCAAATGTTATCGAATAGACCAATGGTGAATGTATGGTGCAGGCTAACGCGTATCGTGATTTTTGGGCCTTACTTTTTTATGGAGCGTACAGTCAAGAAAGAAGTGTACGTTGACATGCTGAGCTCCTTGTTGCACCAACGTTGCAACAATGTCAGCCATGGGTTGTATTTCAACAAGACGGTGCACCGCCGCACTGCGCAGTGTTGCCAGATCCACAGATAAGTTTGTATATCTATAGATTTTCACGAATTTTCTGGACAAAAAAAATCTACCTAATTTCATTAAAACCTACATATTTCTTTTGATTTCTCGTCCGCGGCCTCGTAACTTGTAGGTTACCGTACCTGTGCAAGAGTGATGAAAGTAGTGACGATGAAGACTCAAATTATGCCCAAAATTGGTCGTTTGAACTTGAAGGTTAAGAATAGTTCTTGTTACTGTTAACTTAGTTTTTTTTTCATGGAAATACGAAAGTGCAAGATTCTTGTAAATGTCGCTCCACAACATAATTATCTGCTAACCCCACGCAGTGTCACGTTTATAAAGATCAGTGGTTAAAATGTTTTTTTTTTAAATAATAACAGTGCATCGCAAATCGTACGAGGACGGCAAAATTCTCATTTTTATATGTTTACAGATTTTTTTGTGCAATTTACAGACATTTTGGCCAA
Organism: Lithobius niger; assembly: GCA_023313725.1. Lineage (NCBI taxonomy): Eukaryota > Metazoa > Arthropoda > Chilopoda > Lithobiomorpha > Lithobiidae > Lithobius > Lithobius niger. The sequence goes on from JAHWFP010240908.1 coordinate 1,720, forward strand.
AATTCTACAGATAATTTTTTTCCTCATCTGTCAACACTGGCACTGCGGATTCATAAATGAAAACTTCCCCAGCCGATGGATTGGGAGGGACGGTCCGACAGTACGACTAGCCAGATGCACTGATACCCCCCCCCCCTTGACTTTTTCCTGTTGGGGTATGTAAAGGACGCCGTGTACAATACAAACCAACCGTTGCTAACTTGGAAAAGGACGCCGTGTACAATACAAACCAGCCGTTGCTAACTTGGAAACACTAGGGGACAGGATTGCAACTGCTATACAGTATGTCCCAAATGTCCCGTTCACCCAAAATAGATTGCTATATACTGGACATGAATTGGTATAGTAACAACATACTCATATAGGAAAACACCTACGGCGAATCCGATGATGGTTCCCAAACTGACCTTGGAGGTCGTTTTCAAGGTCATCCAAAATGTATCTCCTAAACTATTGAAGATACGGGCATAAAAGTAAATTAGAAAGTTGTTTGGGCTTATAAAACAAGCCCAGCAAAGGAAACAGAACTGACATGGCGCCGTAAACAAGGAAGATATGGGCAAAACAACTAGGACACTGCAGGGGTGCCAATCCAAGGGGCAGCGTTTCATACCCTTACAGTTATTTCATCCCTTAGTTATTTCATAGCCTTACAGTTATTCCATAGCGTTCATTAGGTTTAAAGGTGTTTTGAAGCAAATATTACGTAAAAAACAATCCATCCAGCAAGCATGGATGAGCGAAGCTGAAAACGGAGGCTCAATGAAAATGGATATCTAGAAGTTGCACCATAACCAGAAAACCAATCCATAGGCTGGCAAATAAAGGCACATTCGTCACTAATGAATACAAGTTTCTTTCATTACGTTAATAAGGTGATTACTACCCCATGATTGGCTCCTCTGCATTGTCAAAGTTGTTTCGCCCATATTTTCCATATTTATGGCGCGATTTCAGTCCTGTTTCCTTTGTTGGACTTGTGTTAAATCCCAAACAACTTTGTAATTTACTGTATGACCGTATCTTGAATAGTTTAGGAGATACATATTGGATGACCTTGAAAACGATCTCCAAGGTCAGTTTGGGAACCATCATCAGAATAGCCATAGGTGATTTCCTGTGTGAGTACGTTGTTATTACCATCTCATATCCAGTATATAGCAATCTACTTTGGGTGGACGGGACTTCTGGGGACATATTGTATAGCATAGCAGCCGTAACTAAAGCGCTGTTAGCCAATACACGGAAGAAAATTGATTATCGCCTTGATGTGCTCCTGGCCACATCTGAGAACTTATTGAAGCCTACTAACCTAAGGGGAAAAAACTTAATAGGCTGTTTTTATTAATCAAGACCGAAACATAGAGGTTCGACGACGATCAGATACCGCCCTAGTTCTAACCTTTTTATCAAGGTACATAATTTCTCACTAACCACATAAATTGCCAGATGGTTCGCAATATCTCCTAAGGTGTAATGTAGCATTCGTGAAACATTCGTGCTGTACGTACAGTGTTCCGGGATATTCGCCACACATTACAATCCTTTCCATAATGTCTGGGCATGGCGCGGAAGGATTTTAGGTAATTTCTAGTTAGAAAAGGCCGAACTACATCCATTTTTATTGGGGTGTATGAAGGATACGGAAGATTCGAGGCGTAGGATAATTAAGAAGTTGACTGGAAGGAAGCCGCCATACACCAGGTAGCCACGTGATGATTATTCGTGGCCAATTCGATCCACCTCCTGTTTTTTCCAATTGAGGTTATCTTTCCGACTAAACATTTTGGTTTACGGGACGATTCATCCCCCCCCCCCCACCCCACCCTCATACATTTCCGGCAGTGGTAACGCACCCCTGATGCGGACTTGCTGCCCCAAGGTTGTGGCATTAGAATGCAATCTTCTGTTGTACAGTGGTTTAATGGAATATTTGTGGTTTCCATGAGATGCCTGCTTTAAAATGACATGCTTTGGGCTGAAGTAAGTAAAAGATATTATAATTTGTCACATTTTGCAAGGGATGAGGAAATCTTTCTCTTCCCTTGCCGCATGGCACTGTTGTCAACACTCTTCAAAGGTTTTTTTTTTTTAATTGCCTTGGGAGGAACCCTTCCATTCTGAATAGCTTACAGTCCTGGTGTGTATTGTATCAATCCAATAATAGCAGCACTTTCCTTACGGAGGTTTTCGCCGAAAACTAATTAAGGATTTTTTTTTTAATTTGAAGTCATTGTAACGGCATGACTTTCCTGTGCATTGTTCATAATGTTATACCGTGAAAACGCTGTTCACTTGCTGTAATTCTAGTTTTTATCAAGCTGCGTATAATAATGGCTCCGGAAATTGAAGAGCGAAGAGCACACCCACCTTCGGGTTCATAACACAGACGCTGCGTGGTACCTTTTACAAGCGGGTTTATAGCTTACTTTTCCTTTAGGGGCTGCACAGAGTTTGACACCTTCCTCCCCCACCACCCCAAAAGTGCTTTCGTCGGCTTTTTTTTTCTTTTCAGGAAAGGATTTTCAAAAAAACAATTTTTTCAGGAAAAAATTCAGGACACAGTTTTTAAAATGATGCGAGTGTTTAATCGGTTTCTACTTCGGTTTCTTATTTCTACTTTGATCGGTGAACTTCTTTCACGATCAATTATTATGAAAGAGTACGTGTTATAAAAAAAATTACGGTTGTGAGAATTAAAAGATTTTTTTTTTCAAAGTTTGCGGCTTCCCAAAATGTGACACCCTGGTCTGTAGCCGCCTGAGACCCCTGTAAATCCACCACTGGTACCTTTCTAGGGGATACGTCCACAGACACCGAGCTTTTCGCCCTGGTGTGCGATAGGTAACAGATGGAAACGATGCCAGATGCATGCTTCGCAACACTTCGTACAGTTCCGGTAAAAAAAAAACTCCCTTTTTCCTTATATCGAGGGTCCTAATAACAACCATGGAGAAATACAGTTATCTCGAAAACCACTGGACGGATTTTCATGAAACAAAGACTGAAATGCTTATTAGATTGTCTACTATAGTTCTACCCTTATTAAATATTACGTTAATTGACTGAAAATAATGGCCGAGCGAGAAACATTTAATGATATCTGATATCTCGTAAACCAGTGGAAGGATTTTCATGAAACAAAGTCTGAATGCATATAATATTTTTCTGCTGAATATTGCATGTCATACGTACAGAAATATAGCATATATCATAACGATTAAACCAGTTTTTGTTTACTCAATTCTATCCAGTAATTTATGAGATATATTATTAGTTATCAACTCGTGTTGCTCGCTCGGCCAATTATATTTGGCTACTTACCATTACGTGTAATACGTATAGAAATATAGCTGATATCATAATAAGCAACCCTGTTTATGTTTCATTCAATTGTGTCCAGTAGTTTTCGAGATATCAACATTTTAGTCAGTGTCACATACATTAATCTTGCAACTTCTTCCGTATAACGAAGGCGTTTTTTTTGACCGGAACTGTACCATCTTCGGGAGTCTTGTAGCCGCCATTTCGAACATTTCCTCACGTGATCTGTGCTGTAAGTATTGCCGATTATGCCTATGATTTTATTATTAAGTTGAGTTGAAGGAATTCCCTTTCCATCTGCCAAGGCGGCACAGATTAAAGAACTTTAATCTGTGGGCGGCCCTAGATGAACGCAACCAGGCAATCTCGCCTGGACACGTATGGTGCTACGCCCTTGTTTGGCAAGGCCAAATGTGCGAAAACCTTCATTCGGAGTTCTAAACCGAGGTAGAAGTCAATGTAAGGGCATTTCGTATTGTAGCTAAAAATAGTCAATCACTGATTTTTGGCAAGTTTCCATAAATATCAAGGTGATGTTGATAGTCGACTTCGTTAAATTTAACAAAAAACTGAAAGTCAAGTAAAATCGTACTTTAAAGTAGTCAAAATCATAAAAACCGTCCACACAGTGGTGCCTATTCCTCCCCCTCCCCCGACCCAGTGAGGAATTATCCCCCATATTAACCTCCCCCCAGTTTAAAAATGGTACTCCCATATTTCCGACTTGAACTAGTGGTTGGGATGCCATCCTACACACATATACACACAATTTCTTGATGATGGCTCTATACTCCTCCTATGTGTAGTTTTCTTAGGTCCAACACCTTTCACAACCCCTCTGATGTTGTTTTCCGGGTCTCTGACATTCGTACTGCTATTGGCCGCCTTAGGCCGACCCATTCTGTGGGCCCCGACGGCTTCTCTTCTTTCTTCTACAGACAAATTGGTGATCAAATTGCACCTGCCCTTCATATAATCTTTACACTTTCCTACTCATCGGGAATCATGCCATCTATTTGGTCCACTGCTTCGGTAGTTCCTATCTTCTAGAAGGGCAATGCCACTGATCCGCAGAACTACCAACCGATATCCTTAACCGTTGTTCCATGTAAATTAATGGAAACAGTGATCCGCGATGCAATGATGATCCACATTAATAATGTCTACCTGACCCGCTCGGACCAATTTAAGTTTTTACCTGGTAGATCATCAGTTCATCAACTCCTGCTGGCTCTTGATAATTGGACCGAGGCACTTGACCTGGGCATTAAAACTGACATTATCCTATTCGATTTTAACAATGCTTTTGAGTCCGTTGTTCATTCCAAACTCCTGTTTAAACTGCATCAGCTTATCGTGGATTTCTGCCTTTATCCCCAACGTGTTATTGTTGAGGGAGAGTTCTCCTTGCCTACGGCCTTAATTAGTGGGGTCCCCCAAGGCTCTGTCCTTGGTCCCCTACTCTTCATTGTTTATCTAAACGATCTGACCATCAATGAAAGTAATGTTTCTCAAGAGAAGTTTGCTGATGACCTTAAACTCCACTTCCCGGTCATTTCATCCGATGACACCTTGAATTTGCTGCGTAGTATCAACTCAATTTACAATTGGTCACTCAAATAGCAGCTACCACTCTCTTGTGACAAATGTCACTGTGTTGCGATCGGTAAATCCACTAACGGGTTAAATTATTTTCTCGGTAATTCAATACTCAAGGAAACCTTTACCAGCTACAGAGATCTTGGAGTTTGGTTTCAGCAGGATCTCAAATTTTCCTCACACTGCAAAACTATAGCAGCAACGGCCAATCGCAGATCTGCTATGGTCCGCCGATGCTTTAACTCTGTGAACCTTTACACTGGGCTTTGGGCATACAAAGTCTATGACCATTGCTGAGTATGCGAGTCAGGTCTGGTCTCCCTACCTTCTTAAGGACATTGACCATCTTGAATCCGTTCAGAGGAGGCATACGAAGTCACTATCGGGCATGCGTACATTGAAATACAATCGAAGACTTCATGACCTTGGATTGGAATCCCTGGAATGTAGACGTTTAAAGGCTGACCTAATCCTAACTTTTAAAATTATACATTGTTTGCTCCCCATTGAATTACCATTTTTTGAATTTAATTCGGTGACCCAGACTCGTGGTAACCGTTGAAAGCTCGTTGTGCCCAAATTTCGACTTGATTCCAGGAAATCCTTTTTTGCTTTGCGAGTTGTGCCGGTCTGGAACTCTCTCGATAATGAGACAGTTTCTGCGCTGTCACTCACTTCTTTCAAAACGCTGCTTAAGGCTATAAATTTCCGTCCCTTTCTTCGCCGTCCGGAGAACTATCCACTGCCCCCCTAATACCATATTCCGCTTTTTACTTGGGCCTACACTTTGCGGCTCATTCTAACATGCTTTTTCCTGCACCCTACGTGCATTTTAATTCTAAATATTTATTTTATGGTGGTGACAATTCCCATTTTGGGGATGCATTGTTTTAGATTATACCATAACCATACTTTAAGTTACATAACGATGTTTTTAACCCCTCCATTTTTTTTTATCTTCCTTTCTATTTTTATTTGGGCCTTTTTTTTTTTTTTTACATCTCCCTTGTCCAACACGTTTGGCGATGCCATCGGGGACCTTAGAGTTCCTGGCAGGTCTAACCTTGGTGGTAAGACATTCGTGTCCCCATACCTATTCCCTTACCTTCCCCTGGCCATACTTTTATCACTTTATGTAAGAGCACTGACCAATTTCGGCTGGCTGTCAGTGATCTTTCCTGAGGTCCTTGCCAGGCCTGTTGCAATTGCGACAAATGTTATTACATTATTATTATTACATTATTACATTATTATTATTCTGCCATGTTATTTTTTCATACGCTTTCTTTCTATCTAGTCATAACAGCCGGTTGCTGCGGCCACAGCATCTACTGTTTTGTTTCGTTTTCAATAAATATTCAACCGTGCACATAAAATTATAAACTAAAACCGAATTTATTTTGTGTTTTCTAGATTGTGGTTTTGTGTTGACTGTTGACGAGTTATGTTGTGTTGCGGTGCCTGGTGATGTGTTGTTGTTACATAACAAATGTATCAATATCACCCCCCCCCTCCCCCTAAAACGCCAGTGAGGAGTTGCTCCTCATCCCCCTCTGGGCACCACTGCGTCCGCATCAACTTCTTTCAAAGTTTACTAACTCCGGCGAAAATTGCTGCCCCTATGCCTACGAGGTCTGCATCACTGCCACGCACTAGTATCTCCGTGGAAGCAGTCAATGGGGTATCCTGCATTCAACAATAATATCATTCTTTGTTCAACAATTTTGAACTCTTTAAATTGCAATATCACGTGGAATGACTAAAGCATCCAGTTCGTTTGCAAGGAGTACAGAAGACCAATTTGGTATGCCAAAGTTAGCACTAGTTAGAAAACAAAAACGAACTCGTTTGCTGTTTAAGGTAAGGTTTAACTAATCCGAAGTCAAAACAGCAAAGGAACACAAATAAACTTTCCTGTTTCAAACATCGCAGTGTTACTGTACTGTTTAGTCCACGGGAAACCTTACTGCTGTATTCAACCATTATACACGTAATACAATTTAAACCATAGTCCAACCTTCAAAATGTTTAATGCCGAAACAAAGGAAGAATAATGTAAGGCTACACACTCGGCTACATTCTGAGCTAAATTTTTCAGTGTTTTTCAGTCACGTCGTCTTCTTTCCGTTCATCACCCTACTGATGATACATAAGCATGTTTCAAGATTTTCAAGCACTTTTCCAAGCACAGAATTTCATTGTTAGGGTATCAAGGAGTCGTACGAACTCTGAATTTTCTGTAGGGCTTTGCTAATCACACCAAGACAATTAGTTTTTAACCATTTTCGGGCGATGTCGTTTAGACAAGTAGAATGCACCAATCATTAGCTGACCTATCATGTGCAAAAGTAAAAACGCTAAAAACATTTGAATACAGCAGTAAGGTTTCACGTGTACTAAACGGTACAGCAACACTGATGTATCGGAAACCTAACAGGGAAGTTTATTTGTATTCCTTTCTGTTTTGACTTCGGAACAGTTAAACCTTACCTTAAACATCAAATGAGATCGTTTTTGTTTTCTTATACGTATAGCAAACACTTTCCAAACGTTACTGGAGGGACGATTGTTTGCTGTGCCCACATCAAGTGAACAGAAAGGGAAAGAGAGTGGCCATCAAGTACAGGTGAAAGACGAAATCACGACGTTTCGGTTCCTAGTTCGGAACTGTTTCCAAGTGAAGGGTTAAAACATGTCAAAGAATTTAAAAATTAAAAATTTGCCAAACATTGTTTGACATGTTTTAACCCTTCACTTGAAAACGGTTCTGAACTGGGAACCGAAACGTCGTGATTTCGTCTTTCACCTTCACTTGATGGATACTATGTTTATATTTTTAATTACTTAAATGTCAGACTCCCTGAGAGGGAATTGAACCCTCGACCTTTGATGCTAAAGACCGAAGTCCTGCTACTGAGCCATACTGAAACGGCCGAATGATGCGTGTCAAATGCTGCCCGTGGTCGTTTCCTTTTGGCCGTATCAGTATGGATTATTGATTGGATTTCGGCCATTGGTCACAAAGGCCGGGGGTTCAATTCCCGCTCAGGCAGTCCGACATTTAAATGTTAAGCATTGCATCGTGAAACCTTTTGGTGGAACTTAAGGAGCTGAAGAATCATGTAGTCTATGATGGCATTACGAGGTCTCCTTGATAACAGCAAATATGATAACAACCTTAACAGTTTCCCAAAAAAATCACTAACTAGCAAAACGCTGGGTCCGGCTTTTTCTCCGAAGTCAAATGATGACAGCAGCGGAAGTTTTTCATTTGCGTAGCACCCCGACCTAAAAGTCCATTCCTCCCAGCGCCATTTCTCTCGATCCTCCACATCAAGTACAGCCCTAAAGGTCTATTTCCTTACCATTAGTTAATCCCTTGGTAAAAATCCGTTTTAAAATGTGGCGTATAGGAGATTTTCTGTTGAATAATTGTTGACTAGATTTACTGTATCCTACACGTATATGATCCTTTACGCACTTACAATGACCTTGAAGTTTCATTTGTGTGTGCACGTGTACTAATTTTAATCGTTTGCTAATAATTACTATGAGATCAAAAATCTAAAAGACTAATGCGGTAAAAATTATAATGAATTATGCCAATAGATCGCCGAAGAAAAATTATGATATACTAGCCTAAAAAATTATAGTGTGTGATTTTAAAACACAAAAATCATTCCGGTTTGTGACGACACAGTCTTTAAGTTGATGCTTTTTCGTCTACTGTTCCCAAAGACAACTGAGACAGTAGCTGCGTTCGTCGCTGCGGAGAACGCAGCTGCTGTCTCAGACTCTCAGTTGACCTTGGCGGTGATAAATGCGTGGATGGCGATCTGCGCGTGGCTGTTATAAGGCAGGCCGGGTGTCCCTTTAAATGCTTCACCTGACAAGTATGCCACGGGCCACACCCCCGCACTGGACCAAGTTCAAATACTTTTTTATAGAATAAAATTACAGAGCCAGATTGAACCTAGAAACACTCATTATCCACACACACAGACCACCAGTTCATAACCATTTGTTCCCCGAAGGAAAATACCTTAAGGAATATTTTCCGATTATTGATAAATTTTCTCTTAATAAATAAAACCGAGCGAACCCCCGCAGGCCTTCTACATAATGAACTGATCCGTGGAACCGCGTGACTGGATTTGCATGAAGTCTTTCCTCCTTGGCTTGGCAACGGGAAAGACGTATGCTGCTTTACCTCAGATTTTTGGCCCTTCTGAGGGAAAATTCCAGGGGTTTTTACTCTCTCATTTTTACGCTCTCTCTTTTTAATTTCGTACGCAATATGCCTTTTAAAAAACGGTGTGACTAGGCAGATACCTGCCGAGATTTAGTATGTCTTTTTATTTGTAATTGTAAACCTGATGACGGGAATTGTAATTCCCGAAACGTAGTTGTGTGTTTTTACATGTTTTGCACTTGAGGGCTTCTCTCTTTCTGACCAGTGTCGTGCTTGTTCCTTTACGTCTTTTAAATGCTTGGGAGCAAGGGAAATATTTGGGAAGAAGGAATAGAGTGGCCTAAACCTGTTCAATCCTTTTCGAATATTTGCCGCTGTTGGCTAATTTTGCTATCGTCCAATTTATAATAGCGATTGCGTTGGAAACAGGCGAATTAAAACGATTCATGAGCTGCTTTTAGTCAACTGTTGAGATCCCTCCAAGTCCCACTCCCATTATGTGTTTTAGCTAGTAATAAATAGATCTCCACTGAAAAAGACCCAACCGAATCACATCAACATCAGTACTGGTAGCGACATCTCTCGAGATAACACAATATTCTTCTACGACGGCCCAGTGGACTTTTCTTCCATCTCTGGCGCAGTAAAGGGGAAGAGGGATTTGCCCCAGTATCACTTGATAGGAGGCGTCGTGTGAGCAATTATCTTCAAACCCAACCATGGAGGTAGATAGATTATAATTGGTAAACTCCACTAAGCTGCCAAGGGAGCGTCACATCAGTACTGGTGGCGACCTCTCTCGAGACAACAAGTACGTTATCCTGCTAACGACGGCCTACCGAAACTTTTACGTGTAATCCATCTATGTCACGTAGGCAGGGTCGTAGTAAGGGAGATGGCAAAGGGAACAAATTTTCCCGGACCGCACCTGGAAAGGGGGGGGGGGGGGGGAAGGGTGTCTCACACCTCGCCTCATCGAGGGGAAAAAAAGTCATGCTATCGTGGTGACTGGAGGTTAGGCAATGATACAAAAAAAGGTCTTCACAAGCTAGGGTCCTCAGTTTAAAATTTTGTCCCGGCCTTAAATAAGATGGGGAATGAACACAGTAGATATCACCCCTGGATCCACTGGACCCAGCGGAAATTTGTCCGTTTTCAATAATTGTTTTGTAAGACTGGACTGTATGCTCACATTCTGTACTAGTTTCGAAGCGTACAGAGCCACCCGTAGTTTTGTGTTAAAAAAAAATTCAAGTTGAAGTTGTGATCAAGCTGAATGACTCAAGCAGGCTACTACTAAAAAAAAAAAAAAAGACAGAAAGCTTGGACCGTGACAAATGCTATAAGGTCATAACATAGGTGGCTTCTTAAATAAACATGACACACCATGGAAATGTACTGTATTAGAAAGTTTAACTTTTATTAACTGTCAAATCGCCCAAGGTTGGGCATATTTTGACAGGAGGCAACAATAAATAATACAAAAAAGGCAACAAATTTAAAAGGAAATCTATAAATAAACGGATAATACAGAATAAACCAGAACAATTGAAGTGCATTAACTATTACGCCAACTTCATAGTCCATTTGCTGAGCATACTTCTTTGTGTCATACATTTACCAGAGAATCACTGATTTCGAACAAGTTGTTTATGGCTTGGTGATTGAAAAAAGTTGGGTGATGGTCAGTGTGAGGGGCCATTTTGGAAAATGGACGCCATCTTTGATTTCGCCAATTCGAAAATGAATATGTATGGATATGAACTGCATATGCATGTAAGGTATCGTCTTATATGTTTTTTGGGTGCTGAACACGTTAACGATAGTAGAAATAGTGTAAAGTGGGTACTTATCATTATTTAGTGAAAATGACAAAAATAACTAGACCAAACCATCTTTTATAACTATACCTAACAAATGTACTTTTTTTTTTATAATACATGCAGTAGCATAAAATGTTTTACAAATAATGTAAGTCATGTTGCATCACCAGTTTATGTGTATGACACGACTACTTATTATCCAATATCCATACATGACTTGACTCCACCTTATATCTTCATACGATATTATATCGCTTCATTAAAAGTATAAGTTTAAAAATAGACCATGGGCCAAACACTTTATTGGTACCACTCAAGGTGGCAAAATATTACCGATACCACATGATACATCATGTACTGCTTAACAAATTTTAATATGTTTACCTTTTATACGGAGCAGCTTAATGGGTTAAATTAGGGTCAGAAGATCAAAATTTACTAAATTTTTACAATTTTTGGCCTGTTATTCAAAAACCGTTATTGCTACCAAAAACCGGTTCAGATAAAAGTTGTTGGCAATAATGTACTCTGTAATGAATGTCCAATTACTTTTTTTCATATCTCGTACGATTTTCGGGCCATTTTCGGCCATTTGAGCCTATTTAATGCCCATAGATGTCTCAATTTGCCAAGTTACAACTTTCAACAACTGTTGCGTCGTTTCTAATTCAGTTGGATGACCCCAGTTAGGGTCTTTCGAAAGGTGGGAATGTCTTCTTTGCATCAAGTGTAATTGAAAGGGTTTACCATTGTTAGAGACCGAGCTATGCCAGTTTTGCTAGGGGCTGGTATCACAGTCAATTTTTGGTCATTTTCAACTTCCAACTGCTACCCCAACGTTTCTAATTTAGGTGGATGACTCCCAATTAGGTTGATTAGCGGTTTTTATTAGCGGCTGGTATCTCAGTCACCGTTCGATTTTTCAACTGCTATTCCGATGTTTGTTATTTAGATGGATGACACCAATTAGGTTCGTTCGAAAGGTGGGAATGTCTTCTTTCGAATGAATCTAATTGAAGTCGTCCACTTAAATTAGAAACGTTAGAATAGCAGTTGAAAGTCGAAAATGAGCGAAAAGTCGAACGGTGACTGTGATACCAGCCCCTAGTAAAAAGGGCATAGCTCGGTCTTAAACAATGGTTGACGCTTTTAATTACCCTTGATGCAAAGAAGACATTCCCACCTTTCGAAAGAACCTAATTTGAGTCATTCACTAAATTAGAAACGCTGGAATAGCAGTTGGAAGTTGAAAATGAGCGAAAAATCAAACGGTGATTGTGATACCACCTCCTAGTAAAACGGGCATAGCTAGGTCTCTAACAATGCCAGACCCTTTTAATTACAGTTTATGCAAAGAAGGCATTTCCACCTTTCGAATGAACCTAATTGGATCCACCGGAATAGCAGTTGAAAGTTGATGTCTGTCATACCAGCCCTTAGTTAAACGGGCGTAGCTCGGTCTCTAACAATGGTATACCCTTTTAATTACGCTTGATCTAAAGAAGACATTCCTACCATTCGAAGGTACGTTTTTAGATTCAGCGATCTTAATTATAAACGTCACAACAATAGGTGAAAACTGAAAATGAGCGAAAAATAGAATGGTACCTGTGGTACAAGCCCGTAGTAAGACAGGTGTAGCTTGGTTCCAAACGCTGGTAGACCCTTTCAATTACGCTTGCTGCAAAAAGGACATTCCCACCTTTCAAACGAATCGAAGTGGAG
>JAHWFP010240910.1:2507-24233 GCA_023313725.1 Lithobius niger
TCAATAAGGGACTCTGCCACTGGAATAACCCTTTACAGGTTGAAATTATAAGGGCGAGTTTAGAGTCTTCATCGAGTTCTACCTGCAGGAAAGCGTCAGATAGGTCAACAATCGAGAATTTATCACATCCTGAAATCTTTTCAAACAATTCTTCCACACGCAGAATGGGGAAGTACTCAATTCCAACTCCGGGTTGACTGTTACGCTATGGTCCTCTACTATCCTAACGTCCCCGTTAGGTTTGAACACAAGTACTGTAGGTGTGGCCCAAGCAGAACAGTCAACCTGGCTTCAATATCCCCTCTCGAACCAGGCGGTCGATTTCAGCTTCGACCTTTCCCCTTACTGCTAAAGGGACGGGTCGGGCTTTGCAATATTAATAAACAAAAACGGAACGTTAAATGTTTAGAGTAAGGGTCTAAAAGTCAAAACCTAGATGGAACACAGACAAGCTTTGACAATAAGGGCTCAGTGTATCAGTGTAAAATTTTGTCAGTAAGCGGCTAGTAAGCATTAGACCCTTACTACCGGTTGTTAGCTTAGTTCTAGCCTATTCGGACAGAACGTATCTATGAACGAAGGTTTTCTTTGTATCGTTAAGGAACATTAAGAACATAATTTTCTTGTGAAGTTTGGCATTTTGTCTTTTGATGCTTTAGAATTTTTTATTATCTTTCGTACACCTGTGGTAGAGAACAATCAATAATGCTCCGTGCTACTAATATGCTGTCATGTGACTAAATCGAAAAAAAAAATGCAACTTACAGCAAAGCAGGAAATTCATACTTCATTAACACTGGACTTGCTTAATGACTTGTTAAGCCAATTTTGTAAATCCATCTTTGTAAATTTAATTATAACATACTCGGAAGGCACGTGTATATGTACGGATTTAGCAGGTTTTTGTGCCTAAAATATCTTTAAAGAACTTTCTTTAAAGCTCCCTTTATACGAATTTCATAGATTTTAAGGTAAATGATATGATGTGGAGGCTGAAGAAAAGCCCCACTCATAAATATTGCACAGGTGCAGATTGTGAACAGATAGCTTAGTTAGCACTATGGATATCGTGGTGACAACTTACATGGCGGTCATGCTGCGTCTCGGAACATCAGTCGGTCTCTGGCGACGATCGGTTCCCTTCTCGTACAGCACTTTACTTCATGGGTCAGCGTCGAGTCCCTTTTGGACGAGGCACAGTCTAAATTAAAGCCCTAGCTAGACCTACACACTTGTTGCGTACGTACGCCATGAAGTCTTTCAACACACTCACACTGACAACACAAGACACACGATCGTGTGTCACGTGCAATACTCGTATTGTCACTTGAAGCCGGGACGTGACCAATTGTTGGACACGTCCTTATTTTCTCAACATAACCCCCACTCGCACTCTGGCTTCTAGAACGGGTGAGGAGCTCCACCAACTTATTGGTGGCTCTGCACCTTGCTCTCTTCCTTAAGAGGTAGAAGATCCATCTTTCTCACAAATTCACAGTGTCTTTCTTTGCTCAGTGCCTTTGTGAATATGTCAGCAATATTGTGCTTCGTGTTCACATATTGCACAGCAATCTCTTCACGCTGCACGGCTTCTCTCACTATGTGATAGCGTAACTCTATGTGTCTTGACTTGAGGTTAGGCACAGGATCCAGTGCATTTTGTAACGCTGCTTGCTTGTCGCACCAAATCACACTGGGTTCTTTGACAAGGTCCTGCTGGCCAATCTCTTTCAAAAGTCTTCTTATCCACAACACGTCGCGCGAGCACGCCGCGAGCGCCACATACTCGGACTCCATGGTCGACGAGGCTATGCATGTCTGTTTTACTGAACATCAGACTATTGGTACCCCTCCCATCATCAAGCAATAGCCCGTTCGTGACTTCCTATCTTCACAATCGCCGGCCCAGTCGGCATCTACATATGCTTCAAGTGGTCTTTTGCTTGGACGACATTTCACAGAGATCCCATTGTTCCTTTCAGATACCTTAATATTCTCTTGGCTGCGTTCCAGTGCTCCACTCCATGATTGGAGCAAAATTTTGTGAGAGTCGATACGGCATACGAGATGTTGGGTCTTGTTGCAATGGCTAGATACATCAACGCCCCCACTAGTTCTCTATAGGGAAACGTCTGAGCTTCGATCTTATCTTTAACTGTCTTAGGACACTGACTTTTCGTTAGTTCACCATGGGTTGCCATCGGTGTTCCCACCGGGAAACACTCTTCCATGTTAAACTTCTTGAGTAGTTCCTTAATATATCAAGCTTGTCTCAGCAACCCTCCGCTGCCTTCAATTTCTACAATCTTTATTCTTAGGAAGTTATGTATCTTCCCCATGTCCCGATTCTCGAAATTACGGCCAATAAGCTCCTTCAGTGTATTTATGTCCTGCTCATCTTTTGATATGAGAGCATCATCATCCACAAAGACGCAGATTACATCACTTTCTTTTTATTTAGGCACAAAGTAGACGCATGGATCTACGCTGCTCCGACTAAAACCTTCCTTAATGAATTTCCCATTCATAGTCTTATTCCAGCACCTGCCAGATTGTTTTAGCCCATATAAGCTCCTCTGCAGCCTGCAAACCTTATCTTCGTCACCACTCTTCGTAAACCCTTCTGGTTGTCGCATAAAAATTTCCTCACTCAATTCTTCGTTGAGGTACGCCGTTTTTATGTCGAGCTGGTGGATTATCCAAGATTTAGTTGCCGCGACGGATATGAAAGTCCTGACCGTATTCAGGCCTGCCGTTGGCGCATACGTATCCGTGTAGTCCATGCCGTACTTCTGCGAGAACCCTTGTGCCACAAGGCGTGCTTTGTATCGGGCGATTTCTCCATCCGCGTTCGCTTTGACTTTGGAAATCCATTTATGACCTATTGCCTTTCTTCCTTTCGGTAGCTCTTGAATGGTCCACACTCCCTTCGCCATTAAAGACTCATATTCTTCTTGTGCGGCCTTTTTCCATTCTTTGGCGTGCTCGCTGCTCATTGCTTCCTTGAATGTCTTTGGTTCGGGAACGTCGGCAGCTAACATCATACAACTGATGTCTTTTTCTTTACTTGGGACATCTACAGCCAGTGTAAAATTCAGCACCACTTGGCGACTCCTGTAATCAATTTCATTTTGGGTAGCCAATAATCTTTCATCTTCAATTGCTTTCATGAAGTGGTCGTGTAGTATTATCTTCTTATTATAGTATTATTATAGTATTATAGTATTATTAGTATTATTATTATAGTATTATTATAGTATTATATTCTTTTCATCCGCATCCCCCTCTGGTGCATACTTTGCAAGTAGTTCTGATGCGGTGTCTTCGACTTCTACTACCTTTTCCCCCATTATTGGCTCCCAAGTTGATTGTCGTGCTTGAGCTGGTTCCGTTTTCTCTTTGATGTCCCGCTTCCATGTCACCCTCCTTTTAAATCTTTTTGGTCGGACTGGCTTGACATCTTCTTCCTTCTTTGCAGCATTCTTTGGGAATATCTCGACTCCAGTAAGTGGGAATAAATTACTCTTATTCCGTTTCATGTTCAGTATCTCGGTCCCACTCTTGTGTCTGACGACACCTGTCCTGTGGGAATGACGTAAAACACTGTGCCTTCTGCAATATGCCTACTGAAATCCCATTTGTTCTAATTAATGGGACATGATACACTACCGGAAACTCAATGTTCTTGTGCTTCACACGCATCTTCACACTTCTACTCCCGCTACCACAGCACGAGAGTTATCAGCCGTCAATGCCACTTTGTTATTTAACTTCTTGTAATCAGAAAAGTCCTCCCACCTGTTGGACATTATCACAATGGCATCTGAATCTATTATCCATTCATTTGGTCCATTTGTAGAATTGTTTCTTCCCTCCATAGCAACTTTGTTTATTCGGAACCATACTTCATTTGCCCTTTCTTGTGATTCGTCGGAGTTGGATGTTCCTGTTACGACAATCCCTGGCAAAATGGCCAAATTTGTTGCAGGATAAACATTTGACCTTTTTCTTAGATTTGTAAGGAGTTCCTCTGTATTTCTTGCTTGACGATTTATCTCGTTCGTCTTTTCTTACTACAAACTTTCCTGGCATTTGTGTTGTTTCACTGGTTTCCGTTAACCGATTTCTTCGTTTTTCGTCTTCGAGAAGAAAATCTTCCATGAAATCTGGGGTATACTTTTCTGCATCAAAGGAGTCCGTGACGAGAAGCAAATTATCGTATTGTGCAGTCAACCCACTCAGCATTAAGAGTGCCACAAGTTCATCTGTAATTGCGGTGCATCCTGTCACTTTCGCTTCCCTAGCAAATTCTTGAATTCGAATCAAATAGATCGATAACTCTTCTCCTTCTACCATCTTGCAATTCAGTAAATTTCTGAAAGCAGTGAGTTTTCTCATTTTGGTATTTGCAGCATATTTCCCCTTCAAATAGTCCCAGAGTTTCTATGAGTCTTCATACTCTTGGTACTTTAAAGCAATGTCCTGCTTCATACTCAAAAACAACGTGGTTGTGCATTCTGCACATCTCCGGTCGAATTTTCGTTGGGCTTCAGCACCATCTGTAGGTCTGGTCTCTGACCCATCGACGTATTTCCACAGGCCCTTCTGTTTTAATACCAGTTTGATCGAAAATGCTCAAGCAAAATAATTCTTTATATTCAGGTTTTCCATCCCAAATGCATGCGTATTGGTTAAATCGTCCTTCGTAGCCATGTTTACGATGATTATCACTTAGTACAGCCTGGTCGTAACGTTAATTTTCACTTTGAAATCGTCAAGTTTTATTCTTGTTGTTCAGTTTATCGTTCGGATTTCTCTTGAAAAGGAGAAAAAAAAATGTTCGTTTCAACTCCTTTTTAATGCAATGAACATAACTTGAAATTATGACCTTGAAACTTGCTTTCCGTTTCTCCAGATTTTGAGCGCTTCGGCAAAAACAAGATACCGGCCGTCGTAAACAACGCAACACGTTCCGAGTTTTTCAAATGGATGATCTACTCCACGTTTCGTTTCTTCGTGCCATAGCTATTTCTTCACTGTTCACAACTTAAACGTGGCGTGCCCATAACCTTGATGATGGGGAGGCTGAAGAAAAGCCCCACTCATAAATATTGCAGAGGTGCAGATTGTGAACAGATAGCTTAGTTAGCACTATGGATATCGTGGTGACAACTTACATGGCTGTCATGCTGCGTCTCGGAACATCAGTCGGTCTCTGGCGACGATCGGCTCCCTTCTCGTATAGCACTTTACTTCATGGGTCAGCGTCGAGTCCCTTTTGGACGAGGCACAGTCTAAACTAAAGCCCTAGCTAGACCTACACACTTGTTGCGTCCGTACGCCATGAAGTCTTCCAACACACTCACACTGACAACACAAGACATGCGATCGTGTGTCACGTGCAACACTCGTATTGTCACTTGAAGCCAGGACGCGACCAATTGTTGGACACGTCCTTATTTTCCCAACATGATATTCATCAGTAATTGGTACCAATAATCCTCTCTACTGTGTATGTGCTGACGTGTTACCAAACCGAAAAATACACTTTTAAACATAAAGCAAAGCAGGAAACGAACCCCATACCAACACTGGATCATCACATGAGTCTTACAGAAGGATTTACAGTTTTTCGTCAAAATGTATTTACTGCTTACCTATTCTTAAGGACGAAAGCTGGCCACCGGGTAGTAAGGGTCTAATGCTTACCAGCCTCTTACTGACAAAATTTTACACCTGAGCCCTTACTGTCAAAGCTTGTCCGTGTTCCATCTAGGTTTTGACTTTTAGACCCTTACTCTAAACATTTAACGATCCGTTTTTGTTTATTAATACGTGTAACTTTTAGAATTGCAGCTAAACTATAAAACAGTGGAGTTGACGGTAGGCTACTGCCTTCGACGAGAAGAATGCACTATCCACCCAATCTAGAGATGGAGTATAACTTCCTTTTTAAGTTTGCTTTCACGTTTTTAATTTTTTGTTTAATGGAAATCAGGCAATAATAAGCATAATTTAAAAATGGCTGACTCATTACAAGATGGCGTGGATTACAGATTAATACTGACGATGAGAAATTCATTATTTTAATTGTTTACAGCTATATCGTCTTCATTCTAAATTTGAAGGAAACCGGAAATTGGAAATCTGAATTAATAAGCATAATTTCAAAATGAACCCCCAATTTCAAAGCAGTGGTCACTAGTGTCGATGGCACATTCACTGTTTCACTTGGTATCAACTATTTCGTCTCCGTTCTAAATTTGAAGGAAATCAAACGATAATAAGCAAAATTTCAAAATAGTTTAGCTAAAAGAATGAAGATAAAAATTGTAGCGAAAAATCAGTGTTACGTTTAACTTCATCATAATCTCCCTTCCCCATCGTAACAGATGGAACACATTTGCTGAACTCACCTCCAGGCGTTACGTAGTTTGTGAACGCTCCCTATTTATACGTTGGGAGAATTTCATTACAGTAGGGAGAATTTGTTTTTTAATCAGTTAAATAGCATTGTTTCAGTTAGCAAGTGATGGCTTTTTTTCTAAATAACTATTTCACTTACACTAAAATAACCTTGAAAAGACACATGCTTACCTAGGAAGCTATGATTTGAGCCTATTCCCATGATTTTAGGTGGTGTAGCTTGACCTGTAGAGAGGGCAGACGAAAGGTACATCCCCAGAACAACAACTCCAAGAACAAGAAGTTGTCTATTTGGACCCTCTCTGTATTGCGGAATTGGTTGAGCCGAATTTCAAAATTTTTGGACTGTAGACAGGCCTTGACTAGTCAAGGCTAGATTCCAAATTGGGTTTAAAATATGTACTTTTGACGGAGTTATAAAGTTTCAAAGTTGAGAGTTTAACACAGAGACCCTAGGTCGACCTTACTAACACTGGCTATCTCCAGTGTTAATTTAGGTTTGGGTCCAGCTTTAAGGTAAATACTGGCTTTGTAATCTTTCAACTTTCCAAGACCTGGGGAAAACAGGTCGGGGAAACGAGAAAAAATGTTATTGTCAGTAACAAGCTTCACATTGTCTGTAACAAATTCAGGAACAATTATCTGTAAATTGAAGAACTGACTCAGGCTTAGGTTGAACTTTTGAATCCAACATTTCCCAAGAAGGGCCGGCTGATTACCTGGTGCAACAATGGCACACAAGGTTTCAGTTTGTTCATTTAAGATAACATTAAGCTTAATTACTCCTAGAGGTCTTACTACCTCGCCCACCCAAGACCTTAACGTAATGGAAGTAGGGCTTAACTTACCATTAGGAAAATACGTCTTATACCAACCAAGGGGTATCAGAGTTGAATCGCAACCTGAGTCTACTTCAAGTGGTAATTTGTGACCGTTTAGTTCTCACTGTACAATCCATTTATTAGAATTAACATGCAAGCAAGTCATAGTCTTATTATAAGAGCTCAAACTCTCATCTGACTCCTGACAAGTGGCGTCTGAATTTGTCGATTCCTCAACTACTAAGTGTGCCCTCTCTTTAGAGTACTTATGGGTTTTCTATTTACTGTCGCTGTTTGCCTTTTTTGACCTAGAAGAGGTGGAGGTCGCAGTGCTAGTGGCGCCCAGCTTTCCTGACTTGCACATACGTTTAAGATGTCCCACCTCCCCGCAAATCGAGCAAATTGATTTCCTCCATTTGCACTCAGGACGGATGTAGTTTTCACATCTACAACAGTAGCACGTTTTATTACTTTTAAACTTAGAAGGACACTTACTCTTTGCTTAATGAGTAGATGAAGCTTGAAACATTGGCTTTTGCTCTTTCTTGATCAAGAGCAGTTTTACAGGCCTCATCAAAAGTGACCAGTGCCGGATCCATTGACATCAGCCTCTCTTGTGTTTTCACATTTTTGATGCCTGCAACAAATCTGTCATGCAAAGCATCCTTCAAAAAATCACCATAATCACAATTAAGAGTTAAACGCTTGAGTTCAGTTAAGTAAGCTGCAACAGACTCCCCCGGTAACTGTTCTCCCTTGAAATAAGCTACCCGCTCAGCAATAAAACTTGGAGCAGGGTCTGAATTGTCCTTAAGTAAGGTAAGGAAAATTAATTAACGCAAGAAGTATTCCAAAAATCTTCCTTTCTTCTACGCCCATATGGCTGATCTGACGACGGATGTATTTTTCATCACCGAAACATGGCTTAACTCTACGGACACTTGTTTAGACACTATAGAGTTATAACAGGATCAACAAGACACCTAGCATCTATTTTGGTAAATAACCTCCTTTTAACAGGTGACTTAGAGTGTGCCAATGGGCTTAACGAGAACTTTACCAAATTGGGGACTATTGACAACCAGGTTGAGCCTGTGTATCATGGCAAGATTTCGCCCAGCAACATCAACAACGATAATCTAAGTTTCTCTTTTCCTGAGATTTTTACTAGAATGGTGAATATGAAAGCGAGTAAGGCAATGGGCCCTGACGGCTACTCTTCTTTCTTCTATAAAGAAGTAGCCGCAGAAATTGTGCTAGCCCTTTCGATCATTTTTACAGTTTCCTTCAGTACAGGTCGAATACCTAAAACTTGGTCTGAGGCAAACATTATACCCATTTTTAAAAAGGGAACTGCAACCCTTCCAACTAATTATAGACCAATTGCCTTAACATCTGTTAGCAAAATTATCGAATCTATTATAACAAATCACATTCTACAATACTGCCAAAACCATGATCTTATTGAGCATAACTAGTTTGGCTTTCTGCTGCAGAGGTCGACCACAATGCAACTCCAGTCGATATTGGACAGGTGGACCTCGGCAGTTGAACTGGGTGTGTCATCCGAAGTGATGTATTTTGATTTTCAGAGAGCCTTTGACCCTGTAGTGCATTCTAAGTTAATCTCTAAACTTATCCACCTTCGTATTAATGGCAAAATGATGGACTGGATTAGGGCATTCCTGTGTAATCGTAAACAGAGGGTTAAAGTCAATTCTACCTACTCAGATTGGCTGCCAACCACAAGTGGTGTACTGCAGGGCTCAGTGCTAGGCCCCCTTCTTTTCGTTCTGTTTGTTGGTGACTTACTACAAGAAAACACGAACTTTAGAACTATGAACTTTAAATTTGCAGATGATCTGAAGGCTGGAAATGAATTGACTGCATGTAATGACCGGGCAAACCTCATTGCTGTTGTCGACAATATCACACAGTGGTCCAAGGAATGGCAACTGCCTCTTTCGTTGCCCAAATGTCATTCAATGGTTATCGGGGCCCATATTGGGTCACCAAACTATTTTATTGGCGGATTCAAGACCGAAGAAAAGCCCTCAGTTAATGACTTGGGCGTCCTGTTTAATTCCAATCTTAAGTTCTCAGGGCATTGCTCTAAAATTACTTCAGATGCCTTCCGATGTTTATTTATTAACAGGTGCTTTGGCAAAACTAACACCAATACAAAAGTGTGGGCATTTAAAGTCTACGTGAGACCACTATTGGAGTATGCCAGCCCCATTTGGTCACTGCACCTATTGAACGACATCGACTTGCTGGAATCAGTGCAGCGTACTTGCACTCGTTCCATTCCTGAGCTGTGTTCGTTATCGGCTGCTGACAGGCTTCGTAGAACTGGACTGGAGCCATTCGAATTGCGCAGACTCAGATATGACCTTGCATTCACCTTTCAAATTGTTAAAGATCAACTTCCGATTTTTCTTCCATTTTTTTTATTATCTCTAACAACCCATACTCGTGGGCACCATCTGAAATTGCAAAAGCAATCTTCCAGGACCGATTGTAAGAAGTTCTTCTTTGCTAATAGGGTTGTTAACTGCTGGAATTCTTACCGAATACTGTCTTTTCTTTAAATGAGCGATCCGTGAAATGGACCTTGCAAAATTGTTACGACGCACCTACTAAAACGATGATCATTGGGACGGTGTAAGTGGGCAATCCCTTCTGTTACCACACCCATTAGCGGGTAAAATTGCTATTATTATTATTATTATTATTATTATTATTTATTTCTTCATAGGCTTTGCTGTAGGCGCTATGGGTGCAGACAAATTGCACAGCAAACCATAGGGTTTTCGCCCTACATTAGCTAAGAAAATTTGAACTTTCCTATCATCTGGGATATCAAATGCGCTGAAATGATTTGCTAATCTTTCATAATAAACAGTCCAGATTTCTAAAGCCGAGTCAAACTCGTCAAACCTTTTATGAGTCTTGATAGCAGCCATGTTAGATAAATTTACTAAAACAGTTTGCTCACTACTCAATGTACTGCTTAAACTACTAACTGTGCCCCAGGAATCGGAACTAGAAGTAGAACTATAACTTAACCATCTTACTACCTCAGTTTCATCTGAATTTTTAAACGTTATATCTTCATCGCTCATAAGCGCATGAATTAACAAAACTATGTTAAACCACATTCAAATGGTATTTTCTTACTAAGTTTAAATTAATTTCAACGTTAAATTTGAAATCACTTGTGTGCTCTAGGTATCTTTCAATATTCAAAAAATGCACAAAAAAACAGCCTAGACTAATAATAAAGAAAAAATAAGAAATAAAGTCTTACTTAGTATTCAAAGTTTGTTCCTCATTTAGCTAAATAGGCTGTTGTCACCATAAGTCACATGGGAATGGATTACTGCCTGTCGAATGCTGTGAAAGAGGCCAAGGAAGCTTTTCTTAAGGAAAACGTTCTGATGCATTATGACCCTGATTTATCACTCAAACGCATGTGTGACGCCCCCCCCCCCCCCGTCCGCATAAGCACGAGTTGACGCATACGCTGTCGAGTGGTGAGGACAGGCCTGTTGCATTTGTATCGTGGGCCTTGAGTAAAGCGTTGGTTAACTATGCCCAATTTGATAAAGAAGCACTTTAGGTGGTATTTGGGGTGAAAAGATTCCACCAGTATCTCTATGGCAGGAAGTTAATTTTGCAAACAGATCAGCAAGCTCTCCTGTGGATATTTGGCAGTAAAGGGCCCATCCCTGTTATGGCGGCCGCCCGAATTCAAAGGTGGGCGCTGTATTTAAATGGCTACACTTTTGAGTTGCAGCATATCCCGGGCAAGCTTAACTTAACGGCAGACTATTTCTCTAGGATGCCAACTCCATATACTCCTCCTCCCATTCAGGTTCAGGGTTGGAGAATCATGAACTTGGAAACGATCAATACATTATCCATTTTGTCAAAACAGCTGGAAAAGTGCACACGGCTGGATCCAATTTTGGCTACAGTCATGTGTTACACACGTGATGGCTGGCCTGATAATCTGGATAATGATGCTTTAAAACCATTCTTAACACGGAAATTGTAACTTTCGATTGATCAAAATGCTCTGGTTTAGTACAGGCAGTTAGCCATATGAACCTGCATTTTGTGATAAAAGCATGAAATTTGGTACAGTGGTAACTTGTACCAAGTAGAGTAAATTGAGTCGAGGAGACATCGGGATTTCGACCTTGGGGGAGCCCTAGCCCCCCCCCTTCTCCTTCCTCATATTAAACTACCAAAATTCTTATTTTTGTGATAAAAGCTTGAATTTTTGTAGACTGGTAGATTTTACCAAGTTGAGTAAATTAAGTCGAAGAGAGATCGTGATTTCGGCCTTGAAGGTGCCCTAGGTCCCAACCCCATCCTCCACTAATTTCCCCAAAATCCGTGTTTTTTGTGATAAAAGGTTGAAATTTGGTACACTGGTAAATTTTACCAAGTTGAGTAAATTACGTGGAGGAGACATCGCGATTCGTCCTGGGGGTAGCCCTAGCCCGCCTTCCCCCTACGTCTGCCCCCACTCCACATATAAAATGCCAAAATACGTAATTTTTGTGATAAACCTTGAAATTTGGTACACTGATATATTTGGACAAGTTCAGTATATTAAGTCGAGGAAAAATTGTTGTGCTGTAAACTAACAAAACTAACTCCTTAACCGTTAACGAATCAAAAGCATAATGCGAAGCGAAAATGTTCAGTACACAATTCTGGACTAGAAAGGTGATATACATCTTTTAAGTAAAAGCAACCACTGAATGCAAAATTGTCTTTCAAGTGTACCTCCTCTTAATTTACAGGAGTGCTCCATTGTTCAGTTGATTGTTATAGTGATCTTCAGTTTCAGAGTGCTTTTGCGAGCTTTCTAATGGCCAGCAATGGACATGCTTAGGATTTTCTTAAAGGCGGGGATCCATTCATTCCATCAATCCTAGCCGAAATTGTTTAACTTTGATAGAGATAGTCCTACGTCAATTTAAAGGTGAAGGGGTAATGGCAAGTAGCGAACGTGTATGGTGATTTTCGACTTCAAAGTGGTCTTGCGATACCTCTAATAGCCCTAAATAGACATGCTTAGGATAATCTGAAAGGTAGGCATCTACTCTTCCCATGGATCCTAACCGAAATTGCTTAGCTTAGATACAAATACAAATAATATGAGCATTACAATGGCACTTTGAAATTGAAACTAGCTGCTACACCAATTACAGCTACACCTTTAAACGGGCTTAGAACGGTCCCTATCTAAGCTAAACAACTTCGGTAACGATTGATGGAAAGAATAGATCCCCACCTTTCAGAATATTCTAAGCAGTTCCATTTCGGGGTATTAAAAAGATTGCAAGAGCACTTTGAAAACAAAAATCACTATACATTTTCGCTTCTACACCATTGCCTTTTCCCTTTTAAATGGGTGAAGGGGTGGGGGGTTGAGGTTTAATGGAGAGGTTGGACTGTGCCTATCCAAGCTAAGCAATTTCGGTGGCGATTGATGGAAAGAATAGATCCCCACCTTTCAGAAATGCCCAAGTATGTCCATTTCGGAATATTAGAAAGCTCGGAAGAGCACTTTGAAACCAAAGGTCACTATAACAACCAATTCAACAATGGAGCACTCGTGCAAATTAAGGAGGGGTAAACTTGAAATACGTACGTTTTTGGGGTTCAATGACGTTGTTTTTATCAAAAGACGTATATCAACTTTCCTGTCCAGAGTTGTAAGCTGAACGTTTTTGCTTCACATTACGATTTGATTTATAATAATATTTGTTGCGATAGCAACGGGTCTGGCAAGGACTGGGGAGTCACTAACAGCCAGCCACAATTACATGGAAATACATTGTACATAAAACGGCCAAGGAATGGATGATGGTAAGAGGTTTGGGGACACGAATGCCTTACCACCAAGGTTAGACCTGCCAGGGGCTCGAAGGCCCCCGATGGTATCGCCAAACGTGCAGGACATGGGAAAGGTGTGGGAAATGTTAAGAGGCCCAAAATGATGCTGTATAATTAAAAGTAAAAACAGTGCTAAAAAATTTAAAGGTATGCTACGGTGAATACTAAAAACTAAAGCACCCAAATAGTGGGATTTGTCAACATTTAAAAGTTAATAATTAAAAAATATATAATGTAATAATAATTATAAAAACTATTTATAAAAAAACTAATTATAAAAAATTTTATTCTCCCCCACCCAACTGGTGAAAGGAAAGCAGAAGGGCTTGGGGCCTCAGATACCGCTTCCTGGATCATTTAAGGAATGTTACACTCGCCACCAAAAAATTTGTAAAAAGTAGATTGAAGATCAAGAAACCGGACGTTTCAGAAACCTTTGAAGTGATTCAGTGTTTAACAGTTTGCGAAAAATGGGTAAAGAACTAGCATTTACCGTTTCCTCCCTCAAAGCATTCCATATTGGAACAACCCTGACTGAAAAAAAGTTACGACGGCAGTCCAGACGGGAGGCTGGAACCGCAAGTTTAAAATTATGACCTCGTGTGCGGGAAATACAAGGCGCCAAATCAAAGAAAGGAAGATCAACCCCATTTAAATGATGAAGAATTTTATACGTGAGGACAAGATCAAATTTAATTCTTCTAAGCTCCAGCAATTCCAGGTTTAGCCTAGCTAGGCGAGTTGGGTAGTCCACGTTTCTAAGTCCAGGGAGGCCCTTCGTGAAGCGCCGCTGCACCATTTCGATCTGGTCTATGTCCCGTATCAGGTGAGGTGACCAGACAGGGGTTGCATACTCCAGGAGTGGGCGAACGAATGTCTTAAAAGCCCATCCCTTAATAATAAAATTACCGGAAACAAAGCTCCTATTTACAACCGCAGCACGTCGAAATGCCGCAGCACAGATCTTTTGGCAATGTAATAATGATTTGAGATTTGAAGCAAACCAAACCCCAAGGTCCCGTACCTCCACAATAGAGGGTAAGGGAGTAAAGTCAAGTTCATAACCTAGATGGTGATTACTGCTACCCACATGGAAAGTTTGACACTTAGATGGAGCCAGCGGCAGCTGCCAGCACTTAGACCAGCATGAAACCTCTTGGATTTGTGTAGCTAGATCCGTTGACGCAGTTTGGGGAAGTATTTCCGTCCCCAATTTCAAGTCATCAGCGAATTTAAAGCCATAAGTTTTTTCGTTTGCGATCTTTAGGTCATTTAAATAAATGATAAAGAGTAAGGGACCAAGGACCGAACCCTGAGGCACTCCGCATGGAACACTTATCCTGGAGGAGAATGTTTTTCAATCGATACTCGCTGACTACGGTTGGACAAGAATGCCTTGATCCAACCCAGTAGCTCACCCGCAATTCCGCAACTGCTAATCTTAAGGAGCAACTTTCGGTGCACTACAGACTCAAAGGCCTTTTTGAAATCGAAGTACACAACATCAGATGGAATACCCTCATCAAGGGCACAAGTCCAGCGGTCAAGAATCAGAAGGAGCTGGTGGGTAGCTGACCGGAGAGGGAGAAACCCAAACTGGTCCTCGTGTATTATGGAATGATCACACAAATGTTTGATCATTCTGTCCCGTAAAATTGATTCCATGACCTTGCACGCAATACAAGTAAGTGCAATCGGTCGATAGTTGTTTGGATCAGAAGGTGAGCCCTTTTTGAAGACAGGGATCACATTTGCTTTCTTCCAAATACCCGGGAGTTCACCCTGAGAGAAGGAGAGAGTAAACAGTTTTGCCAGAGGGTAGCTAATTTCGAGAATTAAGTTTTTAAAGAGATATGCCGAAAAACCATCAGGACCACAGGATCTACTTGGTTTAAGTTTTTGTAGGGTGGAAATGACAGACCTCACAGGAAAAGCTACAAAAGAGCAGTCCTCATTTGGAGCCGAAGGATTTCTAAGTAGACTAGCAGATGCTCCATCATCGAGAATAAAGTTGGCTGCAAAAGTAGAATTTAAGATGACAGCCTTTTCAGCATCATCTGTGGATGAAACCGCTGACACTATTAAGAGGCGGAAGAGTCCGAGAGGAAGCATTAATCCTACGGTAGAGTTTAAAGAGAGCAGCAGTATTTCCTTCCT
Source organism: Lithobius niger (assembly GCA_023313725.1). Taxonomy (NCBI): domain Eukaryota; kingdom Metazoa; phylum Arthropoda; class Chilopoda; order Lithobiomorpha; family Lithobiidae; genus Lithobius; species Lithobius niger. The sequence continues at coordinate 17,828 of JAHWFP010240910.1, forward strand.
TGATAGCTGTGGTTTCCCTTTTACAAAAGCGTGCCTCCGTTTCCTGCGAATAATGCCTCCGTGCCTCATTATAGGAGTTTAACGAGGCTGGGGAGGGATTCTGTTTGTAGGCCCTCCAAAGCTTCTGCTTCCTTTTGCCCAGTTTTCTAATTTTTCCCGTACTGAAAATGCAATTTTTTTTTGTAGGAGGACGAGGCATTTCACGACACCGTTCTATGTGTCCCGAGAGAATACCGTGAAAACTTCTCCATGCTACGTCGATGTCAGAGGAGACATTGAAAATAAGATTATCCCAATTTACCAAAGCCATTGACGATTTAAGTTTGGGGATATTTAAATTTCCATTTACATAGGATTTTGGGCGATCTACACCTTTCCCCGCTCCGGAAGCAGTTAAATTTACCGCAAAGTGAACAACACAGTGGTCGCTTCGACCGAAATGTGCACCCACCGACAGGTCGAAGATCCCCCTCTGATCATCCGTAAAGACCAAGTCAAGAATATTTTGTCCCCTTGTTGGGTGGTTAACCAACTGAAGAAGTCCAAGAGGGGCTATTTTCTCAAGAAAGTACTGATGGTGTTTGTCCCGAGCCGAAGAGCGTGCCCAATCGGCAGTTGAGAGGTTAAAATCTCCCAGTAAAATATTTAAGTGCCTAGGGTTAAAAGAACGATTGATAAAATTGCAAAGATTAAGAATATCGAGGTCGACGTAGCTGTTTGGAAGATAACAGAGGGTGAATGTTACGTTATTTCTTGGCATACAGAGGACAATTCCCTCAGCATTTTCAGCGATCTCCATGATTGACATTTGGATGGCAATGCGGTATATTATCAAGAGGCCCCCAGCCCTACTGCCCCTATCTCGCCTAATCACCGAGTAAGATCGTAGATCAACCAGCATTGCATCAGTGACACTGTGGTTCAACCAGGATTCAACAATAAAGATTACATCATATTCATCAGCGATGATGAGTTGATGATTAAGGAGTTAAAGCCAAAAAACCGTTTTCTTGGGGGTAAATTTCCCCCCCCCCCCCGGGGGGGGGGTTTTGAACATGATCTCATAGTTTTCCCATTTTCCCTTCATGTGGATCCATACCAAATTGCATACTTTTTGTGGGAAAATTTCCCTGCTGGTCCTTTAATTCCCCACTCTTAAATTTCCCCTTACGATTTACGTGAGACATTTTATAAGCTTGACCACTTTTAATTATTTAAGCTCCGCTCGCCAACAATGTACACAACTGTATTGTTGACTTAAAGGTACAGCCCTTGATGCTAAACAATGTTAAGCCTTCGGCCGATGCGACTATGTAAGAACATCATAACATTGTTAAAGCTGATCTTCACTTAATTGTATCCTTGCTTGTTAGGCGAACTTCTTCCTTTGTATGCAATTGTACATTCAAACCAGAGCACACCTTATTGTACCGGCAGTCTCCTTAGACTAATAATTCTCCCTCTAAATTTCTCCGCAGATACTTTCTCTTAGCCTCCTGCTTCTCGACGAAAAGCGTCACCCTTTACATGACGTTGTAATTCTGATGGCCGCCATTGTTCAGGCCTAATCATACTACAGCAAAGAATTCCTGAAAGCAAAGGTAGCTATGCGTACTCCCTAATGGCTTGAACTCTTAGTCCACCCAGCACTCTTACAGTGATGTATGTTTTGGGGACTCGACCATCATTTAAACTTTAATCTAAACGTACTGTAACCCAGTGAAATCCTGCGTGAGATTTAGGGAGAGAATCCTTGCCGTGTCAAGCTTGAGAGAGAGGCCGAACCCCTAACAACCATCAATAAAGTTCTTCATACGAATTCGCCTTTTCCTTGACGAAATTTGCGACTTTCCAACCTACAAGTTACCTAATACCATCTTGCCCATCGATCCGAACACGGACCTCGGTTCAGACGTAGGTGTGGCTGTTTCGCTTGACAATTGGTCCTTTCTGCTTGGAGGTCCGTGGAGGGAACGTACCACCGCTCTGCCCCTTCTAGCTTGATAGCCGGTCATTCAGTCGTCTACGCTCTTCCCACATTATTCACAGGAAATAAACAATTCAACCCTCTAGCCGCTCTGCTAATAGGAACACGCATTCACCATTTTTACTCCAATTTGTTACAGCACAACAAAGCCCAAGAAACATTGTCTTCTCGACTTACTTTACTCAACTTGATAAAATCTATTCGTGTACCAAATTTCTAGCTTTTTATCACAAATAATCCGAATTTTGGCAATTTGATATGGGGGGAAGGGGGCTAGGGCTTCCCCAAGGCCGAAATCGTGATGTATCGTCGACGTAGTTTACTCAACTTGGTAAAATACACCAGTGTACCAAATTTCAGGGTTTCATCACAAAAAGTACAGATTTTGTAAATTTTGTATGAGGGAGGGGGAGGGGCGGAAACGGGTCCCCCAACCCCGAAATCACGATGTCTTCTCTCGACTTAATTTGGTCGCCTTGGTTATTACACAAAAATAAGGATTTGGGCAATTTTGTATGGGGAGGGGGTAGGGGCTTGGGGTCCCCCAAAGCCGAAATCGCGATGTCTCCTCGACTCAATTTACTTACCTTGGTACAAACTACCACTGTGGCAATTTTCATGTATTTATCACAAAATACAGGTTTAGGCCTATTTTAGCACCTTACTGCCTGCACTATTTGGTAATTCCAGAGGTTTTGAGAAAGCAAGTCCTTAATGAGTTGCATTTAGGCTACACGGGGATCGTGCAAATTAAAGCACTTGCCAGGTCTCAGGTGTGGTGGCCTCATATTGATAAGGATTTGGAAAACATTGTTAAGGCTTGTAGTTCGTGCAAACTAACTAGAGACAGAGATAAACATGGTAAACAGCATGCGTGGGAAAGGCCTTTACAGGTTTTCACCGGCTGCATATTGATTTTGCTGGGCCATGGCAGAATCGTTTGTTTTTTGTTGTTGTAGATGCTTATTCAAAGTATACTTTTGTCAAGATCGTGTGTAAAAGAACTAGTGATAGTGTTATCTTTTTACAAGAGATATTTGGGTGTTTGAGCTAGCTCGCCATATTGTCAGCGACAATGGCGCCTAATTTTATAGTGCTCAATTTACAGCTTTTGTAAAGAGTATGGCATGTGACATTCTACCATTGTTCCTTACCGTCCTCAAGAATATGGCTTGGCAGGCACTGTGTATAACTACTTGGTAATGGTGCATAATGTTCCACATTCAACCATGAAGATGTTGCCGGCGTATCTTATGTTTAATCGGAATATTCATACGCATCTGAGTCTCATGGCTCCATCAACAGCTGATACTGTTCAGAAGGCTAATGAACGCATGTTGAAGTCGACTTGACACAAGCAGCAGTTCACTTTCGAGGTTGGAGATGCGGTTTACAGTCGTGACACTAAACCTGGTTGCGAATCTAGGTGGCAAGAAGGCATTATACTGTCAAAAGACTCCAATTCCAGATTTCAAATTTCTCTTGGGGATAGGACGGTGCGCAAACACAGTGATATGTTGAAGGCTCGTGTGTTGCCAACAAGCACATCTACTCCGGAGTGTGCATCAGGTCCGGGTATTTCGTCCGAATTTACGAGGTCAATGGCTGATAGTTCGCATGCGCAACAAGCCAGTGCATTGTTTGAAAAACATTTTGTTGGTAGCCAACCCATGCTTTTGAAATCGCTTATGAAGGTTAAATCTCCATCTTCGGAGCGACGAATGCCAGTTCTGATGCCGCAGAAGACGACGATTGGAAAATCTGGTGGTGATTGTTTCAATGACACTGACATGCCTCCACTCCTCTCTCCCCCGAAGGGGTGTCGCGTCCCGTTTTCCGTCATGTTGGTGTTTCTCCCAAACCCCCTGGGCTGACATGTTGCTTTCGATCCCGAAGTTGCCGGCTCTACCGCTTTTGAAGCCAGTGGTGCCATCATGTGATGGAACTGTCTGGCGTTCTTCCCGTGTGAGTTGGCAGCCTGTTAAATTAAGTTTGTGGGTTCAGGGGGAGGCATTTGAAGTGTAATGGGCCATATTTTTTGTATTATTGTTTGACTTATCATGATCTGAAGAATTTTGGGTTGCGTTGGCAAGTTAACTTTCTTCTAAGGTGCTGATGAGGAGGTTTTGTGTCTAACCCAGAGTTTGATTTTTTTACTAATGTCAAAAAAATATATATATTGTGAATTGTGTGATCCGTTTTACTGCTGAATGGCTTATTTTGTTGTTTCGTTGGCCGTTTCTCTGCCTGCTGGTGCAGGTGTAGGAGGAATGTTTTACAGCTTTTCTTGTTATCTTGCTTCTGGGTGTATTGTTACAAAAAATTCAATTTTTGATTATTGTTTTAGCAGAAGGGGGGATTGGTACATGAATTTTATTTGAACATATTGTTGTAACTGTAATTAGACGTTACCCTTCTTTTCTAGGGGGTGACTGGTGTGTTCAGGATTGTGCCTCCATTATTGTGGCATACCTTCTGGTCACCACCTGTGGTGCTATTGTAACACATTATCTATTGCCTTCTCATTAAAGCTGTATAGGGCACCACTGACTTCCAACTGGGCCCGCTGCCACACTCAACTTTGCGTCTTCCTTGAATTCACGGTCTGGGAAGGGAGCATATTCCTGCACCGGTAGCTAGCTAAATGTTAGGAAGTTAGGCTACATTTGATGTTTACGGTAAGGTTTAATGATTCGAAGTCAAATCAGCAAATGAACACAAACATTCCTGTAAGGTTCGTATGTTTAGTCTACGTGAAACCTTACTGCTGTATTCAACCATTAGACACGTAAATAAAATTAAAACCATATCCCAACTTTCAAAATTAGTGTAAGATTAATATAGTGCTACACACTCGCCTACTTTCGAGACTAAGTTTTTCAGCATTATTCACGTCAAGTCGTCTCCTTTCCGTTCATCATACTTACACTACTTTTCAAGATTTGTATTCGACACTTCAGGATAGGCATTTTATTTTTATTTTCAACGACATTTCCAGGTTTTCAAGGAGTCACTCGAACCCTGAAATAGTTAATCTGGAGGTCTGTAATAAGCAAACTAAGAGTAGGGTTTTTACGGTTTTTCAGCTTACGGTTTAATATCACCTGAACATTAGTCTAATATCCATGGCTTAGCTGTAAACTCTATTAAAAGTAACAAATGGGTCCCTTAAATGGTATTAATCCTTCTTTCGAAATTGATATTGGGTGTGAATATGACCATAATCCCAGAATGATGGTTTCGAAAACACTTTAGCTCACTGAACCTTAAAGAAAAAGCCATTACCTTATGGTCGTGGTTAGCAAAGCGGCAAAGCCATTAGGTTTACTTAGCTTTGAGGGTTCTTAAATGGTCAAACTGAGCATGTGAGTGGGATTGTTGCTCCATGCAATCAGCCAGCCCTATTTATCAAGAGCTGGATTAGTAAATTTTGCATAGCCTAGATCATTTTTAAAAATTAAAATTGTGTAGATATTGACAACAGTAAAGTTAATTACATGGGTACACAAACATTCAAGTGATTACCGACATTAGTTTTTCCCACTTGTCTTTTTCAACTCAAAAGAATAATAGGAAGGTTTAGCCACTGGTAACGAATCCAGTTTCGAAATCTGTTCACTATCCCGGTCCTTGCAGGAATCCTTCATGGAGGACACGTTCAAGGAAACCTCCGAGTGTTAAGACTGTAAAGAGTTTGCATTTAAACCCAAGAATGGATTGGGGCCCAGTGTCAGATCCAAATGTCTGTTTCCCATTTATTAATACTAGTGTGAAGACCAAACCTACGTCCTCCGACAGTGTTGGCAGTAGTGTCAATGTTGCTTTAGATTGTTTTGAGTATTTCAGGACTGAAGAAAAGGTGAACTCTAGTTTAAGTTCTAGTTCTGGATCACTTGGTTTCTCCATTAATATTTAATCTTGTTACTTCTATTTTATAAGCTCAAAATTTTTTTAATATTAATTGAATAATTAGGCCATTAACAATTACGCCACCAGGCGAACAAGCACGGTGGCCTACAATTTATGTGGATTTAGAGTGTGTTTTTAAAAGTTTTGCTGCATGTCAAACTGTCAAAGATAATAGCTTAGCACATAAGAGAAATGGAGAGTGGAATGCCCAATAAAACACTGGGATAGGTTCCACATTGACCTGGTCGGTCCTCTTCCTGACGCATATTTAAAATTTGTTTTTATGTATAATAAACATATCAAAAACCAAAACTGGTAAAAGGAGCCGCCAAGTTCCGAATGGTTTGGCACTTCAAAGGAGCGATATCAACACACCAAAACATTTGCCAAGTAATCGCACCGCTTAATAGTTTGAATGTCAAATGAAAACTAGAACACTGCTATTTTCGGTAGCAATGTTCACATTTTCATTTAACGTCCAAAGTATTATTCGGTGCAATTAAGTTGGCG
>JAHWFP010240911.1:2293-18703 GCA_023313725.1 Lithobius niger
CCCCCCCCCCCGGTATTTCCACATTGTGCGGTCTGAATACCCCTGGTGTTTTGTTTTCTTAAGGAAGTAAACACAGCGTTTTCAATGGAGGGTGCACCTGTTATTCTAAAGCTTGTAGCCCACTACTCCGTTCTGTTCCACCCCGTTACGACGACTGATGGCAACGGATGCACATTGCTTCCGTCACTAAACGTTTCAGTCGGCTCTGCTGAGTTTTTAAATTGATGGTGCTCAAATTGGCGATGCAAATGAAGGAGGACTTTTACTGACTTTCAGTAGTCATGAAATAGAAAGTTGTAGTAAATTAGGCATTAATTCTTTACGCCCAGGCATGATGATATTTTAAGTCCAGAAGTCAACTGAAATATGTTCCCATCAGTATTAAGTAGGGGAAATGCGTTGTGCGCAGATGCGTGACGGGCGACGACAGCCGTAGAGTGAAGCTTATAGCACACTACTCCGTTCCGCTGGCCGTCAAACTTCTGTTTGGATTAAGAGCGCTTAAATTAGAGGACCAGCCTATACTTCTCCGTGACGACCCGTCGGCTGATGAACAGGTGGTCGGGGAAGAATCCTTTCAGTCAAAAACCGATCGCATTGGAGAAGTGTATGCTCCTGCCGTCGATGGCCGTCGTCGTTCATCACGCGCCTACGGACAACACCTTTCCCCTACTAAATACAGTAGCAAACCTATTTCAGTTGCCTTCTGGACTTAAATGTCATCGTGCAAGAGCGTAAAGAATTAATAATACCTAATTTACTATGCCTTTTTATTTAATTCAATACTTAAGATCACTACAAGTCCTTCTTCATTTGCATTGCCAATTTGGGCGCGATCGAACCTAAAAGCCAAGCCGAGTCGACTTGAAACGGTTAGCGATGGAAGCAAGGTGCGCTGGACCATCCGTCGACATCAGTCGTCGGAAAGGGACGGAACGGAGCAGTGTGTGACCAGCTGACGGGATGTGCGTACATCTCTCCATGCGATCAGTTTTACCTGAAAAGATTCTGCCTCGACAATGCTGTCCGTCAGCCGACGGGTTATCACGGAACAGGACGGAGCAGTACACGCGGCTCCTCTAATCTATATGCTTTTAATCCAAACAGACACTTGACGGCCTGCGACGTGACGTGACAGAACGGAACAGTCTTCTACAAGCTTTACTCGTTTCGCCATCTGAGAGGTGTCGTGGTACAAATGCACTTGCATCGAGCGCATCGATCACACTGGCAGAGTAGGCCAGCTGCACACTGCAGTGAACATAACAGTTCCTTCCGTAAAGCACCGAACAGAACAAACCAAACGCACCACTGTTGGTGGCAGTTCAGCTCATTCCCTACTATAGCCGTGTTGCTGCAGCTTGCTTACGTCAACCTTCGTCAGCGGTGAATCTTTTTGGACGTCGTGCATGCTCAAAATCTCCACCACTGGCAATCACCCGCAACCACCTCCCCGAGATGGTTTGCAAGTTGGCATTGCTCGTGCCTGGCTACATTCATTCGCATAGTTCAGTCAATTAACCACGTCTGGTCACGTTAAATGTATGTCGTAACGAGTGCTCTGTTGAGCTTGTTGACTTTGCTGAGCTGTGATTACAGTTTCGGAAAGTAAAAACTGGCTAACGCAACGTTACTGCGCACGAGCGACGTCAAGTTTGGAGCCAAAATGTCTCTAACAATGGTGCGTTCTGTTCGCTCTGTTCGGTGTTTAGGAAGGTACTGTCGGTCTTACGCTAAACCGCTCTAAGACAAAACGCTTTGCTTTGTCGGGTGTTTACTGGGTTTGGTCACGATGGTTATTTGGTCAATTGCATACGAAACTCCAAATGGTTGCTGTACTGAGTGAGACCTTTCAGTGTTTAAGCTCCGCTGTGCATTGGCAGATCGAGTTATTTTGTATTGTTTTGTCGTAAGACACACTTTTGGTTACTTCGTCACACAAGGGAAAAAATGACTCGATTCGTATGACGGCTTGTTTGAGGCATTGTGCGGCCAGCCCATTGAAAACCGTAAACCGATATCATCCCCTGTAATTTCTCCTACGCCCCCCCCCACGGCGTTTAATAATGACTGGTCCCTTACACCACTGGATACACTGAAAATTTGAATTTTTACACAGTTGACTTTTTACAGAGTCACAGTTGACATTTTAAAGCATTTTCAAGCCGTTCACATTGTTCCCATTTTCAAAGAGATGATTAGTTCTCGCCAATCACAGATTGAATTTGTCTAGAGAATAATCCAGTCCCTGGCCTATAACCCCGTAGGAATTTTTGAGTGGACGGATGAAACCTGTTACAGTGGTCAGGCACATTATAGTAGATTTAAAAAAACAGAGGTAGAAATCTGTGAAACTTCGTCCGAATTTTCCAGCCGCCATTTTCCAATATGGCCGTTTTTTCGATGAAATTCAACATACCGTTATGCTTTCAACTGTGTTATCGGATTCCAAAAGAGTTGTATCGGCTTCTGAATGATTAAAACACGTTTGTAATTAAGCCACCTTTACAATGCTACTAAACTTATGTAAATATGTCAGCCGGCAGTGATTTAGAAAAATAAGGTGTATGCAAATCAACACAAAAACGTACAGTGCTTAGACCACAACAATTGTTTTTATATTTTTTCTAAAAAAAATTGAAAACACTTACAGTGGTTAGCAGTAAGTGCTTTTCGGAACAATTAAACAATATGGAAAGAATAGCTCCCCACCTTTCAGAAAATCCTAAGCATGTCCATTTTGGGCTAATAAAGGGGTTGCAAGAGCACTTTGAGTTCGAAAATCAGCATACGCTTTCATCGCTGCGCCATACCTCTTCACCTTAAATGGGCGTAGAATGGTCCCAATCTAAGTTACACTATTTCTGTTAGGGTTGATGGAAAGAATAGATCCACACCTTTCAGAAAATCTTAAGCATGTCTATTTTGGGCTATTAGAGGGGTCGCAAAAGCACTTTGAATTCGAAAATCGGCATACGCTTTCATCGCTACGTATACCATTTCACCTTTAAATGGGCGTAGGATGGTCCCAATCTAAGTTAAACGATTTCGGTTAGGGTTGATGGAAAGAATAGATCCACACCTTTCAGAAAAGCCTAAGCATATCCATTTCAGGCTATTAGAGGGGTCGCAAGAGCACTTTCAATTCGAAAAACATCTTACGCTTTCGCCACTATACTATTACTTTTCACCTTTAACTGTCGTTAAGGCGATCCGTATATAAGTTAAACGATTTTTGTTAGGATTGATGAAAAGAATAGATTATCACCTGTCATAAAATCTTAATCACGTCCAATTGACCTATTAGATGGGTCGCAAGAGCACTTTGAATTCGAAAATCACCTTGAATTCGAAAATCACCTTGCGCTTTTCTACTACCCCATAACATTTCACCTTCACGTGGGCGTAGGATGGTCCCTATCTAAGTTAAATGATTTAGATTAGGATTCACGGAAAGAATAGATCCCAACTTTCTGAAAATCCTAAGCAAGTCTCTTTTGGACTAATAAAGGGGTCGTAAGAGCTCTTTCAATTCGAAAATCACTATACATTTTTACCGCTATGCCATCACCTTTTAAATGGGCGTAGGACGGTACCTTTTTAAGTTACAGTAACGGTTGCGATTGATGGGGCTATTTGATCCCCACCTTTCATAAAATCCTCAGCATGTCTAATTCTGGCTATTAAAGGGCTCGCAAGAACACAAAAATCACTGTAAGTCCAGAATTGTGTTGATGGTTAAGGAGTTAACCCCCCCCGGAAAGTGGTTTTTTTTTGGTTGTAATTTCGTAACCGTCATCAAAAGCATAATGTGGCGCAAAAACGTTCAGTACATTATTCTGGACACAATTCTGGACTTTTATATCTTTTACGTGAGAGCAACCTTTGAACCCCAAAATCGTATTTGAAGTATATCACCCTTAATTCGGGAGAACGATCCTTTTTTCAATAGGTAGTTATAGTGATTTTCGTTTTCAGAGAGCTCTTGTGAGCCTCTAATATCCCTAATTGAACATGCTTAGGATTTTTGGAAAGTTGGGATCGATTCTTTCCATTAATCGTAACCGAAATAGTTTAAGTTAAAAAGGAACTGTCCTACACCCATTTAAAGGTGAAGACGTAATGGCATAGCGACGAAAGCGTATGGTGATTTTCGAATTCAAAGTGCTCTTGGGAGCCCTCTAATAGCCAAAAATATACATGCTTATGATCTTCAGAAAGCTGAGGATCTATGCTTTCCATCAATCATTATCTAAATCATTTAACTTAGATAGGGACCGTCCTACGCCCATGTAAAGGTGAAATGTAATGCCGTAGTGAAAAAGCGCAAGGTGATTTTCGAATTCAAAGGTCTCTTGTCACCCCTCTAATAGCTCAAAATGGACACGATTAAGATTTTCTGAAAAGTGGGGATGTATTCATTCCACCAACCCTAACCGAAATTGTTTAACTTAGATAGGGAACGTCCTATGCCGATTTAAAAATTTAAAAAATTAAATTTAAAAATGAAGAGGTAATGGAGTAGCTGCGAAAGCGTGTGGTGATTTTCGAATTCGATGTGCTTTTGCGATCCCTCTAAAAGCCCGAAATGGACATGCTTAGAATTTTCTGAAAGGTGGGGACCTTTACTATCCATCAATTCTAACCTAAATCGTCTAACTTAGATGCGTAATGTCCTAAGCCCGTTAAGAGGTTAAGAAGTAATGGTATAGCGGCAAAAGCGCATGGTGATTTTCGAATTCATAGTGCTCTTGCAACCCCTCTAATAGCCAATGGACATGCTTACGATTTCCTGAAAGCTGTGGATCTATTCTTTCCACCAATCCTAACCGAAATCATAACCATCTTAGATGAGGAACGTCCTAAGCCCGTTTAAACGTGAAGATGTAATGGCATAGCCGCAAAAGTAAATGGTGATTTTCGAATTCGTTGTGCTCTTGAGAACCCTCTAATAGCCCGAAATGGACATGATTAGTATTTTCTGAAAAGTGGGGGTCTATTATTTCCATAAACCCCATCCGAAAAAGTCTGACTTAGATACGGACAGTTCTAAGCCCATTTAAAGATGTAGAAGTAATGGTGTAGTGGCGATAGGGTATGGTGATTTTCGAATTCAAAGTGCTCTTGCGACCCCACTAATGGCCCGAAATGGACGTGCTTAAGATTTTCTGAAAGTTGGGGATCTATTCTTTCCATCAATTCTAACCGAACTCGTTTAACTTAGATAGGGACCGTCCTACCCCCACGTAATGGTGAAAGGTAATGCCGCGGTGGCAAAAACGCAAGGTGATTTTCGAATTCGAATTGCTCTCGCGACCCCTCTAATAGCCCAAAATGGACATGCTTAGGATTTTCTAAAAGGCGTGAATCTATTCTTTCCATCAACCCTAACCGAAATCGTTTAATTTAGATTGGGACCATCTAACGCCCATTTAAAGGTGATGAGGTATGGCGTAGCGATGAAAGCGTATGCTGATTTTCGAATTCGAAGTGCTCTTGCAGCCCCTCTAATAGCCCGAAATGGAATGCTTAAGATTTTCTGAAAGGTGTGGGTCTATTTTTTCCATCAACCCTAACCGAAATCGTTTAACTTAGATTGGGACCATCCTACGCTATTTAAAGGTGAAGAGGTGTAGCGTAGCGATGAAAGCGTATGCTGATTTTCGAATTCAAAGTGCTCTTGCGACCCCTTTAATAGCCCGAAACGGAAATGCTTAGGATTTTCTGAAAGGTGGGGAGCTATTCTTTCCATATTGTTTAATTGTTTCGAAAAGAACTTACTGCTAACCTCTCAAATTTTTTAGAATAAATAAAAAAAAAATTGTTGTGGTCTAAGTAGGACTGTACGTTTTTGTACTGATTTGCATACACCTTATTTTTTAAATCACTTCCGGTTGACATATTTACATACGTTTAGTAGCATTGTAAAGGTGGCTTAATGACAAACGTGTTTTAATCATCCAGAAGCCGATACAACTCTTTTGGAATCCGATAATACAGTTGAAGCATAACGGTTTGTTGCATTTCATCAAAAAAACGGTCATATTGGAAAATGGCGGCTGGAAAATTCGGATGAAGTTTCTCAGATGTCTACCTCTGTTTTTTTAAATCTACTATAATGTGTCTGACCACTGTAACAGGTTTTATCCGTCAACTCAAAAATTCCTACGGGGGTATAGGCCAGGGACAGGACTATAATATGCTCAGGGAGGATACATGTTCGCACAGGAAAAAAAAGTCGTAACGACGAATTATAAACAGAAACAATTTTTTTTTTAGTTTGGCTTAGCAATTATTCAGTAGCGCTGCGCAGCTACTATCTCGGCGGGCCTTGGGTAGAAACATCTAATTCAAGTGTCGCTTACAAGGGCGAGCTTCAGTCAAGGAAGGAAGCAGCTCCGCACTTAAGGGTGGTTGCGTCATGGAGTTGCTCGCGCGACCAGAGCTTCGAGTTTTGGTTTCGGATTTCGAGACGAATTAAGATTATTTCAGGCATCTGGCAACAGATGTCGCATCCATACAGTATGGGGTTTTTGATCATACGCTAGAGTAAACTGAATCTAAAGGAGTTACTAACTCATCATTTTCATAGACTCATGGCTAAACGTAACCAACTTTCTTTGAATCCTGGGAAGTGCAGAGTTCTCCACTTCGGCTATAACAACAACCGTAACAAATATTATCTCTCTGGTCAGCAGCTGCGCAAGTTACCTATCCATGAGATCTTAGTGTTATTGTTGACGATAAACTTAAACTTGATAAACATATACATAATGTTACTCGCAAAGCCTTCCGCAAAGCTCACTACGTCTTAAAAAAATTCTCATACCTCGATTCCTACCTCTTTGCTATGCTTTTTAAAACTTTCATACTCCCTATCCTTGAATAATGTTCACAAGTTTGCCGCCCTTGCTATTCCTCTCACCTTGACAAACTTGAAAAGTGCCAGCGTAGACTCACCAAATGGTGTCCAGCTGTTTGTAAACTCACTTACTCCGATCGTCTTCAGCGCCTCCATCTGCCTTCTATACAAGAAAGATTTGATAGAGGAGAAGCTATTCTCACCTACCAGCTTCTTCATGGTCTTCTCAATATTGACCATTCCAATTTTTTTCTTCTTAGACCTAACAGTACTCGTGGACATCATTTCAAATTGAGGGGACAATTATCCCGGCTCAATATTAGACAAAGCTTTTTCTGTGAGCGGGTGGTTAACCCATGGAATTCAATGCCCGTCTCTGTTGTTTCTGCACCCAACCTGTCTTGCTTTTAGGCACGCCTTGATACGTGGAGGGGCTAATCCCTTTTGGGTTCCTTTCTGGGAGGGGGGAGGGGGTGTCTTTGAGCTTTGCTCGATGCCGTCTTCTTTATCTTTATCTTTATCAGTGACTTTGTCGTGATTTGGTGACTCAGTCGTAATTAATGCACAAAAAATTATCAGAAAAAAAAATTAAAAAAAACATTACCTTGAATAAGAAAATGTACTTAAACGACATTTGTTACATGAAAAATTGTTTGGAAACTGAAGAATTATTCTAGTGCTGGTTAAAATTAGGAACTCTCCCATTTCCTTTCAATGCTCCTCTCTCAAATGCAGTATCCTTTGGTGTGAACAATGAATTAGAGATAATTCATATGTTTTGATCTTTGGTTAATTTTCCATTTCTGTTTTAACTTCGTTATTGTACTTAGATTCGACTTTGATAAATTCAATTAAAAATTCCATTCCCGTGCCCTCCCAAAAATTCCAGGATGTAGAACTGGGGATATTGGCTACACTGGTAAGATGAGAAACAGTATGAGGGTGGACAACTAAAAAAAGGGGCGACCTGAAGTTATTGACACATTTTTCTATTTCTTTTTTAGAAAAAAACTGAAAACTTAAAATAGAAAAAATGGAGTAAAAATTTTCAGGTCATCTCTCTTTTTAAATTGGGCAACCCCCACATACTGTGTACACCATCAAGTCTTACAAATAGAGTTAGTTTGACAAACATTAGGGATGCGAAACAATTCGATACCCAATAACAATTAAGTTGTCATACCTCCTGTCAACGTTGCACTAAGTGGACCAAAAAAACACCGTCGTCATTTAAAATTTAAACACGCACAAGAATTAATGACAAAATTCTAGATTTACTGTAGTTTGGTGTAATCCTCGGTTTCCTTGTAGTTAAAATGCAGTTATTTTGCAGTTTTGGAGTAACCTTGTTTAACTTTCCATTCCCTGCAGTCTAACTGCTTTATTTTATATTTTTTTGTAGTTGCTGTAAAATGTGCACTTTTTTTTTTTAGCTATTTCTTCATTAGGCTATCGGTAAAATCTAATTTTATCGATAAGTTGGCCAAAAATTGACGTAGCTACTTTTTTTTTCTGGAGGGGCAACTCATAATTTGTACGCCTTCCCTCCATCCCCCTCCCCCCCCACACAAAAGAAATGATAAATTCATATATGCCATCCCCTTACCTCTCCCCAAAGAAACCTATACCGACCAAACAGGTTAAACAAAGAAGCACAGACTCTTTTCTACACGCACTTGCCGAAGAGAAAGAAAGGTGACAAGGTCAATTTCAAAATAAACAAGAGCAAAAAAATTATTAAAAAATTAACAAAACTGAAAATCTTTTTAAAGCAATGTCCTGGTATTCTTAAATTAAGTCAAAAGAATTAACGTTTGGTTAGTTTCCAATTTTTAGAAAAAAGTATTCGGTATCGAACTCCCAATAGTCGATTAATATATCAGATCAGATTGCCAAGAAGTGTGTTGCACTTAAAACCAGACATTTGGAACAAAACCATTGAAAACTACGGTCACTTTTTGAAGGTGGTGATGCTGTAGTGATAGTGTTACCATATATGTTGAACAAGAGGAGCCCAAAGTGCCCATGTAAATACAACAACTTTGGGCTTCTCTTGTTCAACATACTTTGTTCCAGTGCTTGCATTTTTCCTAATCGTGTTACCATAACATCGGGAAGAACAAACTTTGTAGGTGGTGGTCTCACGCACGACTTGAACTTTTTTAAAGTTGGGACGACTTTTATGGATTATTTAATGGGCCACCCTGCATATGTGAAATCAATATTGTTACAAATAGTTTTTGCCGAAAAAGTTCTACAGAAAATTCGGTAACTTACATTTATATTTAACGTAAATGTAGTTCTTTGTCAATTTAATTGATCATTAATAGTGCCCGTTTGCCTTTCAATCTTGGTTATTAATGACAATTTTGTCATTGCCACCTCACGATCACAATACATTACTAATAGGCAAAATAACACAGTATAATTAAAATTAAAAAAAACACACAATGTATCATAAAAAAATACATTTTTTCTGCAGTTTCGTGGCTACCGTGGTTGCTCCTAACTTTCTCAGCCATTTAACTACAGTTACTTTGCAGTATTAGAGATAGCTGGTTGAATTTCACGTTAACTGGAGTTCAACTGCAGTTTTTAAATTTTTTGCGGTTGCCCTCGAATCTGCGATTTCATTCCATTTCTTCAGTTTTTCCGCAGTTCATTTTCAGCAGGGACAGAAGCGATATGGCCCAACACGGCCCAGTAGTTTGTAGTTTGTAGTAGGTGGCCAACGGTCCCATAAGATATCTACGGCATCATCATTAGACAAGCAGCCACTCACATCACGCACAAATTGCGAGACCATAATGAGTGCCCCTTCCAACTAACAGAATCAATTAGCTCAGTCTCATCAACCAGTCTCATCAACCAAACAAAGCCGTTCACAACAAGAGACTCTTCTACAACATGAGCCCCCTCCAACAAATGGAATGGAGGGAAACAATAACGCCAAAACCACTGCCCAGTTAGTCCTTCAGCTTGACTGATACTTACTAGGCACACAAGTAAGGATTACTTGATCACCCTGGTTGCTAACCGTTGCAGCCATGTACCGTGACAATTCCGTTTGATCATTGAATGCATATATTTAGTCAGCGAATCATATCAACTGGCCAGTTTTCCTGCACCGAGACACTGTTCCCATGTGGTGTAGCAGTATATGTTCAAATATTTTATTACAGTGCCCACAAATGTCTGCAGCCAATGTCCGCAGCTCATGTAAATACGGAAACAAACCTACACTGTAAAAAATATTTCCGTTTTTTTACGGTGACAGTCAATGGTAACACTGCTAACAGGAAAATGAACGTAATTTAACGGACGTCCCGTTATCTTGAGCAACGGTTAAATTTACGGAGCATTAATTAAGTAAAGATGAGTTGAAGTCAGGCTAAACAGTAATTATCAGTCTAATTACGGTACTTTATTCCGTAAAATATATTTACAGGCATGTTCCGTAAATATTTACGGACGTTGTACGGTGAAAATACGGAAATTTTTAACAGTGTATTTACGTTGTCTTTTGGACTCGTATGTCAGACTGCCTGAGCGGGATAACGGATCCACGACCTTTAAAATCAAAAGCCAAGGTCCTACCGCTGAGTCATTCCTACCGCTGAGTCATACTGACATGGCCTGAGCAGGGTTTGATAATCAGTCAGTCTGACATTTAAGTCAAAAGGCAACGTAAGTAGATTTGTATCCTTGTTTATTTAATCCGTCTTAATCCATTGGCTTTCCGTCCTGTTTAAGCAACTAATGTATGTAGCCAAAGTCTGTAGCCAACGTCTGCAGCCAATGTATGTACTAAAGAAGACTAAGATCACCAACCACAAATGAAACCCTTCTTCGCCAAATCCTATCTTTTATTCAGTTATCAAAGTCTGTTTTTTTCTTTCTTCAGATACTTCGTGCATAGTGAACTCTCTCTGTTGGGATACAACAGCATGTGACGGTTCCCATCCCTACGCAAAGAGGAAGTTTGCCCACACACCAAGGTGCACCTAAGCAGATCTAACATTATTACAGTGGGTTCCCTTCCTTTTCTATAGCACTCCTCCCTTTTCAGACTAGCCAAGAATGGTGTACCAACTATTGTTTATTTTTTTACACTCTCACGAGGCAGTGTTGCCAGATGAGTAAAAAATATCGGTAGAATTTTGTCAAAAATTTCTGTAGATTGCAGAAAAGTAAAAATTAAAATGTCGCCTTGATCGCATCCAATTTTACTTCTTTTGTAATGCCTAGTTATAAGTAAAACGTTCACTATAATCGCGACTCTCCTATAGTTCATTGCGTCTTCCACTGTAGGACATCCTCACCAGTGACTAGTTGGGGAATATAGCATTACCATACCACTCTATCCTTTTTTTTCAAACTTGGCCAATCTTACTTCTGAAATGTACGTTAGATGGGTAACCATTAGGTACGTTGAGAAAGGATCTTTTCTGGGAATTTCTCTAGCAAGATGTAGGCATAATCACCTCAGTTATCTTAGACTAAAACTGTTTTATGCAACCAATCTTTGTAACAAAAAGTTATTAAGACATGGAAGTGCTTCAGAGAATTGTTGTTATACCCGCTCTATTATACTGATGTCCTTTAATAAATGCGGTGGCCAAACTGTGGAGCTGTATTTCAGGATAGGGTAGACCTTGAATGCCCAAGCCAAGATGGACCTTTAGCAGCTTTGGCAATGCAGTTGCAGTGAAAGTATAATTTTTAATTTGGGGAAGTCAGATGCCAATCTGTTTTAACAAAGGCTTATGCTTCATCGCTTAGCCTAGTAGGTTGTAATCCGGTTCCTGATTTTATAAGCAACATGTACGGCTTTACACTTTTCAGCTGATATTAGAAAAGCCTACAACTTCCATACCAGTTACCAACTACGTCAAGTGCCTCTCTCAAGCAATGGAGTCGGTTTTCCTTGTGCCTCGCTGCTTGTGTACCTAAACACCATACAATACACAAGGTATTGCCAATCATGTGCAATGAAAGAAGGAATTTTGCTACTCTCCTCATTCATGGGCACATGCCAGTAAACGTTTTGCATGTCCAGATTTGATAGAAATTTGCATTTGCTGTAGCGAGAACTAAGGCTACCAATAAGTGGAATATTTAAGTTCCTTCGGGTTATTTTTTCAGATTTCTTTCCCACATTGTGATGCAAATGGATGAGAATTTGAATGTAACCAAAGGTTTTAGTTTCTTAAATGACATTGAAAGGAAATAAGGTTAAAAGCTAAATATTTACATTTATTAAAAACGGTGGCAAGGTAAGTTTACAATCAAACTTTCCAGGGACCAAACATGCAAATACATAATTTCCTTTAAACGAATTCAGAGCTTTAACCATTTCGTTTCAATTAGTTTAACCTCTGAAATCATTTTTTTGAAATGGGTATCAATAAAATTGGAAAAGACGATTTTGTTTTTAAATGTAAGGGAAACAGATTCTTCAGTAAAGTACAGACGAGAACAGAATATATATCTTCTTAGGAATAACTTTAAGTTTTCTCATCTTAATTGAGTCATGGTGACAACCAACTTCACCGTATATAAGACCACAGCTAAAATTATGCAGGATTGATTTGTAAAACGCTTGGAAAACGATTATTAGTTTCCACGTATGGAAAAAATTCTCAGCTCTGATACAATATCAAACTTTTGGGAAATAAGTGTAGAAATGATAATTAGTATTCCATGAAAGTCCACGAAACAACAGGAAAATACTCACGCAGAAAAGGATTGCAGTATGAAGACTAACCAGCAGATTATTGGCACATGTCAAAATGAAAAGATTTCAGCAAAAAAATATTAAACTGGTTGCTGCATTATAAATAATCTTGTTCTCAGCCAACATCGTCAAATGACCAATGCTGCTCGGTCGTGCAACCTTTTCTCAAAGGAGCAATACCCACCATCTCGCAAGATAGGAGAAACCATGATGCAAATAAACTGCTTCCTTTGAAACCATTCATTAGACTATGAAGGATGCGACTCTGAATTTGCATAATTGTGCAAGAATATTAAATTCATTAATCAGTTTCCAATCATCAATAAAAACATTTAGAGTACAAAACAATTAATAAAAATCAAGAATTAGACATACACGTCAGTTAAAAACAATAAGCAGTAAATAATATCAAATTAACCAATAATAGGAAACTCAAAACATGAAATGAGCACTACAAGGTGTTGTTGAAGCCAAAACCAGAAACGTGCGTACTAATGTCGCAGCAAGTAGCGTCACAAAAAGAGCGCGGTCCCCCGACACAAAATACGAAGAGCAACTCTGAAAAAAGTCTACATATCTAAAAAAAAAAAGGAGATTTCAACTTTTGAATATATCAATATTGCAAAAGAACTTCTCATCTCTAATTATTTCTTATTTTACCCCTACTGCCAAATTTCTTCTTCAAACCTTAATGCAGAAAAATATTGCAATATTTATTTGTTGAAAAACCTTCCTTCTTTTCTAGAAAAATATCAATTTTCTATTTGAAAGTTAGAAAAATGTTAATTTATAAAATAACAAAATCTCTTTTTCTCCCTAAAAAAACATCAAGAATCATGAAATAACGTAAAAAATTCTTTGCTCTCAAATTCCCAGAGGGGAAAATTCACTGAATTCCCTTATCTTATACCTAAATTAAATAATAGGAGAAAGAAAATCTCCTGTAAAATGCCTAATTATCAGAGAAGAAAATTATTCCCCTCCCTTTACACCTATCAGGTAATAATTTCATTATTCATAATTCTACCTAAGCCTGTTAAATAGATACTTGAAAATTCTTTTCAGTTTCAACATACCATGTCTCACAAAACCCCGCAAATTGCGGGGGGAAATCAGAATTAGGTTGAACAATCTGTATTAAAAATATTAACTTTTTCTATTCTTGTTTTTCTAATATTTTATCTCTAACTCAAAAATGTTATAATTAGTTAACCTTACATTAAACATTAAATATGCAATTTTAAAAGTGTTATTTAACTATTCTATGGACAAAATAAGATCATGACTATTATAGAGTAACAGTTGTTATGACACACATGGCATATTTTACTGAGAAATATGAAAGTTGACGAAAGAGGAGTACTATTAATATTAGCATAGGGCCTAAATGTAATCTTAGGACAGAATGAAAACTATTCACCAAAGCAGTTTGACAACATCAAACAAAGTGATCCCAATATTACTTCCAAACTCTCAAACCGTAATAAAAGGAGAAAAACAGAGAAAAGAAAACAAGATGTTTTTCAATCTCACTTTTTTTTACTTGAAAGTTTAAAAAATTCATTCAAACAGGAATAAGGAAAAAACAAAGGGAAGCCCCACTCATTCGAATCACTTTCAGGTCAAATATTTCTTCAGCTGTCAATCATGATGGGTACCCTGCACATGCATTTCAGTATCTACTAACAACAACCGGAAAGTTAGTAGATTCAGTACTTCAAAAATCACATATAGACCTGATCACTTTTCTGTCAAACGAGCTTTAAATTTCAGCACTTTATTGCCTAGAAAATGCGTATTTTAGAGCACTAAGTCTCCCTGCTCAGAGAAAAAGTCTTTAGGTTTGACATCAATCTATGCATTATGGTTTTTCGCCTGTCCATTTTAAGACTGCTGTGGAATCTTAATAGCCTATCTCAAATTTTTAGTGAGCAAAACAGCTCATATGATCGATAAACATTCTTTTTCCGTTATGCTATAGTTAAGATAAGGCTGGTGAAAGTTTGGCTAGCATACTCAATGACCACGGGACTTTCGCCACGCACTTGCGTAAGAGCTGTTCCAAGGCCAAAACCTGAGGAGTCAGTTCAACAATGAAAGTAAAGAAAAATATTGTTGTGAATGTATGAGAGGGGAAATTAAGCACTTTTATTTTATCAAAAGTCAGTTTCGGTTTTGTATACACGTGGTCAAGAAAGCCATTTTACTAGTAGAAATGTATTATTATGAAACTGCGATTTAAAAAAAGGTACCACAAGTTGTTATGTCATTGGGACACCATAACGCAATATCCCACAATCGACAGCTAGAGGATCCGACTGCACGTCCGACAATGATCGAGATGTAAAATGATGCGGTTTTGGGTTTGTCTCAGTTTCCGATGCAAAACACTATTACTAACTCAAACGGCAAGTGTGCCGTAAAAAAAGGGGGTTATATGATTGAAGTTTCACTTTACTTGTTAAAATGTACACGGATAAAATTTAGATGATTTATAATTGAAATAATCAAAAGTACAATTGAAAAAAATTGCATCTGTTTAACTGCTGTTGTGCTTTACGTGTGAAATATATGATAGGTAAAGCACAACGGCACTTAAACAGATGCAATTTTCTCAATTGTACACTTGATTATTTCAATTAAAAATCATCCAAATTTTATCCGTGTACATTTAAACAAGATAGGTGAAACTTCAGTCATATAGCCCCCTTTTTATGGCACACTTGACGTTTTTATTAGTAATCCGTGTACCTTTTGTACGGCTATGGGGTCATACTACAATGGTTTATGTATGCATTGTTTACGCATGCATTGTTCCTGGCCACTTTGACAGAATTAAACTCAGCTCTCAAAGTCTGCATTTACGAAATAAATATGCCATCCTATCGTTTCTAGCTGCCAATTTAAAGGCCTAGTTAATTTGGTTTAAATCTACATGCGTTTAGCTGAAACACGGATTCTTTCAAAGGGTTCCAAAGGGTTTTAACGAGCGTTAACGACTCCTGGTCATCTGCCCGAAGCCCTAAGGCCCTATGTCTGCAACAGCCAGATTCCCAGGCGGTCACCCACCCAAGTATCAATCCAGCCCATTCTTTCACGATTATTTATTTGGAGCCGTGGCCCTAAGCCGTACGCCCCATCTAACATTATACAATACATTATCCAAAACACTATACAAACCACTATACAGCATACACTTTCATGTCTACTTCTCTGCATCCACAATTCACGGCACTTCTCTCCAACCTCCGTTCTTTCACGAATATTTGCCGCACTCCTTGTAATAACCCAGTCATCACTCAGGCATCACCACATGGTCATCACATTATTAGTCGTCACCTCCACACCACACTAGCACCGCAGCACCATGGCACCGTGAAGTTGTAACACTGATTGGGGTTGGCCCACCTTCTCTCTCCCATTTAGGGAAAGTTCCAGTAGGCCACTGTATTCATCACTGCCTCTACCACCTTTCTCTCATCATCCATTCTCTTTCATTTTACCGTTCAACAATCAACTTTTTAGCAAAGACATAACGCGTGTACGAAGAATGAATCTGGAGTTTGCTGAGTGTCATTGTTCCCTAAATACAATGGTTAAAACAATGTAAAACAATCAAAATGATCATTTAGGGTCCCGTAACTCCGGAATGGATGGACCAATCGAAAAACTGGCTGTTGAAAGTTATTTTTTGTGTTCTATCTTCCAGTCTAAAAGGGGTGCCGATAGTCTCGCTTGAGCATTGATATTTCGTGAACCATTCAACCGATTTTCAATTTCTATAGATTTTCTTAAAGATAACTGAATTTGC
>JAHWFP010240915.1:0-13790 GCA_023313725.1 Lithobius niger
TAACAATGGTTATAACAATATTTTCGTACTTACGCGCCCTCCCACGCCATCCCTGTTACGCCCCCAGGCTTCAAACCATAAACGGTATGCAGTTCGTATTGTACTGCACCCATTCGTCCAATTTCATAGCTGGAAGCCTTCCCGTTATCTCGGTATCGATGAATAATCACCCTATGGGATTTAACATGGGGATGAGCGGATTAGCTAGGTAGTAACACATTTTCAACGTTATTGAGAGGCATATTTTGCATTGAAAGTAGCATAGCTGGCATTCAAACACGAGTTAAATTTTGTCAGGTGGGTCATTGCTCTCGATTTCAACACAATTTAAGCTTTTGTACCGCATTATTTTTTTTCCCCCAAGTACCTGAAATGTGCCCAACTTTGCTTCAAGATATAAGACACTGACGCAATGGCGTCGCGCTATGGTTTACAACCTCTACAATTGATGTGATGTGATGTTTGTTGTGATGTTTGTTGCCTAACTTGGCGCGACACACTAGCGTGTGTCTAGATTTGGAAATAATGACTCACTTGCCCACTCGTCATTGTCACTTACCACCAATTTAAGTGCCATTGCTCAGTCATCGTTTTGGCGCTTGTTTAACCTTTTATAGTCGATTATTCCAAGCACTTGTATATTTTTGTTTGTTTGTTTTTGTTTTTCTTTTGTTTTTTTTTTTCCATTTGGGATTGTATTGTTGCCTGTAATTTTGTGGACGACTGTTACAGGATTGCCCTTCCCAGCTCCCTTTTGCTATTATTGTGCAAATAAACTTCATCTTATCTTTATGAAACCGGAACAAGATGGTCACAGGTACGGGTGTTTTTGTAGCGTAGTCTTATCCGGTGTTGGAATGCCGAAACTCCAGTTTCACGAAAGTGGTGTGCGTGCAGAAAAAAAACTTGCTGTGTGTCCCAACAAGCCACCATAGTAAATAAAACGCGCAGCTTCCGTTTGTGTTCCGAGCTATACTCTAGTTGATGATGTCGTCACGAAATCGTGCGTATAACACGACTATAGGACTGCTTTCCGTCGGAATACGCTCCTCCCGTTGCGAAGTGAGGTTAGTGCTCTAAGATGTTATCCTTAGCTAATCACTCCATTCGCTCCATTGTGTTTCTTCATTTATTACTGATATCATATTGGAGGATAGATGTTTTTTGGGGCATCATAGATCCGTAGGATCCTTCTATGTTGACACGTTAGGGGTAGAATTTCTAAGTTCACAGATGGCACTAGTTCTGCACGCGACTTTCTGAATATAAATGGCTTAAGACACCGTTTCCCAATCGCTGAGGCGCGCCTTCCTTGGCAGGAATGGAGTAACTACAGGGAAGGCGCGAGCGGCAGTCGGCGCCGTACTATAAAGATCAGTTCACCACTGATTTTTTTTTTAACCATGCATCGCAGAGTTCTCGCCAATAATAGCCTTACACCTGCAGTCATCAGTATTTAAAAATTACATTATTATATGATTTTCAGGTCGTACCAGTATCATTCATAGTATAAAAAAATATTGCACAGCAATGGCGGGAGGGGGAAGGGGAGGCACCATTATATGTCAGTCCCAATGGGAAGGAATACTGTAGAAAAGGTTAGGAACTGCTGGCTTAAAGCTTGTAGCACATTACTCCGTTCCGTTCCGTCACGTCACGTCGCAGGCGTCAAATTTCTGTTTGGATTAAAAGCATGTAAATTAGGGGAGCCGCATAAACTGCTCCGTCCCGTTCCGTTACGACCCGTCGGCTGACGGACGGGATTGTCGAGGCAGAATCCTTTCAGTCAAATCTGATCGCATCGGAGAAGTATACGCACCTGCCGTCAGTCGACGGCCATCGTCGTCCGTCACGCGCCTGCACACAACTCCGTCCCTTACTAAATACAGATGCGAACCTATTTCCGTCGCCTTCTACAGTTAACTGTCATCATGTCCGAGCGTAAAGAATTAATACTTAATTTACTACGACTTTCTATTTAATTACATACTTAAGATCGCCACAACTCCCTGTTCATTTGCATTGCCAGTTTCGGCGTGATCAAATTTAAAAGCTCAGCGGAACCAACTGAAACGGTTAGCGATGGAAGCAAGGTGCGCTGGGGCATCCGTTGCTGTCAGTCGTTGGAACGGGATGGGACGGAGAAGTGTGCTTCAAGCGTAAAGCTTGTGGCACACTGCTCCGTTCCGTTCCGACGACGAAGAGAGCCTCCAGGGCCACCGTCGTTAGCGACGGAAGAGATGTGTGCTGGGCCATCCTTTGCAGTCAGTCGCTAACGACGATGGCCCTGGAGGCTCTCTTCGTCGTCGGAACGGAACGGAGCAGTGTACCACAAGCCTTGGGCGCGAATTACTTCACATACAAAACTGACGGTAGCTCCATCCGGCAGGATGCAAATACACTACTGTTCTTGTTCCCAAGGAGCACCACAAATTACGGGAGACATAACTCATCCAACTATCCACTTATGTTGTTATTTACCGCTAATTTCGTTTCTTGGGCCCCGTAATCTGACACATCCGAGATGAAGGTTTGCCTGGCGAGAGGTGTCCCTTGCCGATATCATCATAGCACTGTTTTCGCCTTAAGAGGATGAGGGGTACAGATGGAGGTACGGTAACAAGAAACAAGACAAAAGCAGAGCTTGCTTGAACTATAAGTTGGTTGTCATGGATACCGCCTAACAGCAACTCCAGGTTGCTGGGTGGAGGAAAAGTTGTCTCGGATTTATACCTTCGCTCGCCGACAGATAATAGCGTAAAGAGTAATTTCAGATGCATTACCATCACAGGGCGTGGGCTGGGGGTACAGGTGGGGAGGGGGTAAAAGGGGGTGTACACTGAGAGGTCTTGCAGCGCCGCTGATCGGAAACATCAGGAACCGGAGATAAGGCCGATAAGGAAGACGGTGATGGAATGAACACGGAAAAAAAAAAGATGGAAATGGAAAATGAGAGAAAGCTACCATCTCGTCTACGAAGGCTGAAGCAATGGGCAAAGATTGACACCGGCCACTACCAGCTACAGATTAAATGCAGCGATTGTTGATGGATGTAAATGGATGAAGGAGATTCCTGTTACACTAATATTAAGCTAAAGGGAAAAGGAAAACAATAACAATTGTTTAATAATAACAATCACGGAGCAAACCTGACAAAAAGCACAAGCTTAAAACATCAGTGTAGGGGTCAGAGTTTGTCATGGTGACTCTTACAGCTGCTGAGTGTTGTAGAATTCCCCACAGACTCAGGCAAGGCATTCCATCTACTGATGGAACGCACCGTGAAACACGATTTGCCAATGTCAGTTGTGAAAGCTGGCTTTTTGAGCTTCTTTGTGCGATCACGGGTAAAACCGACATTAGAGAGTTCAAAAAAGGTTTCGCTGTGCAAACATTAGTAACTACATGGCATACAGGGAACTCACTATTACTACGATTACTTCATTACTGAGGAAGTATCCGGTTGTAGGACCCGAAAGCTTAGAGAGAACTCACTATTACTGTGATGCTTTTATTTGTATTGTTTTTATCCTATTACTCTGGCAGAATTCAGTCGGGTTTAGAAAATTATAGTTTTTAATAAATCACGAGATGTAGAGGAAAGTCAACGGTGCACCTGAGAATTTCTGAGCAGGTTTTTCAAGTATCCAACGAATCTTGAGTTTGGCAAAGGAATGCCTACAACCAAACTACTATTCCACCATATCTCCCCGTTCTTCTTTGTCCTAACAATCCTGTACATTACCCCTTAACAATCTTAGGGGATGCTGCGCGTACAGCTTGAGCTAGTTTCACTAACTACACGAATACCCAAAAAAATCAGGCTTCATTCATTTTTTTTTATCAAGTTATTTTGCTACAAGCCAATTTCTGCACAAGAAAATAATGTTGTTCCCGAAGTTAAGAACATGAAAAGAAGGAGTGTAAAGACGTATTTCTAAATCGATCGATGACAGTAACGAGTTTTAAAAGTCAGTGGTTTAAATGAGGTTACGTGCTAGCCTATGTTAGCTCATCAGTAACAAGATTGCCATGGAGTGATGTTGCTAACGTGTTTTCCCTTTCCTGGTTTCCGCTTGTCGTGACCTAGCGTCGTAACAATGGTAGCACTTACTGTTAAAGGGATATACCTCCCAGCGCCATTTTTATCGATCCTCCACATGAAGTACGGCCCTAAAGGTCTATTTACTTACCGTTAGTCTTTCCCTTGCTAAAAATCAGTTTTAAAATGTGGCGTCTAGGAGATTTTCTGTTGAATATTGTCAACTATATTTAAGAACGACCCGTTCCTATATGATCCTCAGTTGCGCGCCTACAAGGACCTTGAAGTCTTATCTGTGTGTGCGCAGTACTAATTTTAATCGTTTGCTAATAATTACTATGAGATCAAAGTTCTAAAAGACTAAAGACTAATTCTAAAAGGTTAAAATT
This sequence comes from Lithobius niger, assembly GCA_023313725.1. NCBI lineage: Eukaryota > Metazoa > Arthropoda > Chilopoda > Lithobiomorpha > Lithobiidae > Lithobius > Lithobius niger. The sequence continues at coordinate 4,432 of JAHWFP010240915.1, forward strand.
AATTATTCCAATAGATCGCCGAAGCAAAATTATAAGACACTAGTCTAGAAAATTATAAATTGTAATTTTAAAATACGAGAATCATTCCGGTTTGTGACGACACAATTAATGTGTTCACGCTGGCTTGTCTATTAAGCGCAATGCCAACTGAGATAGTAGCTTCGTTTTTCGCTGCAATTTTCGCTTTTCTCAGTTGACCTTGACTATGGTAAACCAGAGGATGCGATCGGCGCGCAACTGTTATAAGACAGGCGGTATGTTTCTTTAACCGTCAAGATTAAGAGTAATTACCTTCCCCCATTTTGTGGTTTTTAAATTGTAAGTAGCTTGTTACATGTTTTTACTTTGTTGATATTTGGGTGAAAGTCATTGTTTCGTTTGGTATATTTGCGTGATAGGTGACCAAGGCCAAAAACAGATGTTTCGCTAAAAGTTAAAATCAAGTTATTGCATGCACTTCTAGTATTTGCTGGCCAGTCCCATCTTTTATTGATTCATCTTGCATTTACTGCATGATGAACCGAAAAAGTAAACCGAACATCTTTTGAAAATTCTTACGGGACTCGGTAATAGAAAATTACAAAGGTATAAAAAAAAAAAAGAAGTGCACAGGTTTATTTTAAAATTTCCTACGAGGTTGTTGGGTTTCGTGATGCAACAGTTGACCGAGTTGGGGACTGTAATATCCCATGCAGACTGCAATGATTTCTGTGACCGAAGTTACCTTCGCTAGTAAAACCAAGCCTGCGACAGTCATTCGCAGTTAATTGTTGTCGGTTGCAGCACTCAAAATCTGCAGTCTGTAGAGCATTTTCTTCTTTGCTGCCAGGCTCTGGTGATGCTAAGGGGAGCTGTGGCTAGTTGGGGTGTTGAGGGGAGCTGTGGCTAGTTGGGGTGCTGAGGGGAGCTGTGGCTAGTTGGGTCGCTGAGGGAGCTATGGCTAGTTGGGGTGCTGAGGGGAGCTGTGGCTAGTTGGGGTGCTAAGGGGAGCTGTGGCTAGTTGGGGTGTTGAGGGGAGCTGTGGCTAGTTGGGGTGCTGACGGTAGCTGTGGCTAGTTGGGGTGCTGACCACCCGACGTATCAAACTGTGAGGAATTGTTTTAGAAAATGTTTCAGGGATTATTTCAGGAATTTTTGTTGTGTCCCTGGGATGCTCCCTCCTCGCCGACCTGGGTAGTTTCTCGCCCAATTGGCCTGTTCAAGGGGGAGAGGTTCAGTGTGTCATCGTGGTACTTTGGTGTTTTGGAGTTACGTTGCTGGTGTAAGACAGCGTCATGATGCCGGCATAGCAAGTGTAGTAAGTACTGAGTGGTGCCGATTGTCTCGCTAAGGATGTTGATTTGGGTGAGCCTGTTTGCAGTGTAGTGGACAGTAGGTACAGTTTGAGTTGTTGTTGTGTTTGAGATTTAGTTTGTGCAATAGGGAGCGTGACCCCGGGTAGAGTCCCTGAATAAACAAATTGAATTCTACTCAAAATATTCCACTATTAATGGAAACAACTTCGATGTTCCGACTGATGGTATTTGTTTTCACGAACATCTCTGCAACGTGATCATTGTAGAGGTCAGCTAATAGAGTGATATATATTCACTGGTTACAGAATTTTGTTCAACACGTAATAAAAGAATTAATTAATTTCTGTTAAATACGGTATGAGGCTAGATTTTCCAAAGTAAGCTTTCTAGTTGAAACCGTATAATGACTGTTGATGCGTACGACAGTAAGTTTTCTTAGTAGTATACAGGGTGAGGCAAAAGTCTGGTCACACGTAAATAACTGCCGATATAATGGTCCTGAGTTAATTCTGAAGACATATTTGTAATGTATGTCAGACATGGGGAAGCTAATGAAGATGTTTTCAATGACCTTGAACAAATCATTCAAGGTCATCTGCATTCTATCTTCCAAACGGCACAAGATACAGCAAAAAGGTGAATTACAAAGTTGTAGGCGAGTATCAAACATGACAAACTGCGAAAACAGATTGAAAATCGGAGCATAATTGCAATAGTTATTAGGAAAACAATATAGCAACAAAGTCTTCCCTGAACGTTTTAACTGCCATGCAGTGAAGCTTAGGGGTTGCCTGTACAAGCGAGTGCATGCGAGACATGTCTTTCCTGCAGAAATGAGTGCAGTTAAATTTCAGATTGCAGTAAACGAACACGAATACGGATTAGGCCTAACACAACACAGAAAGTCACGTTCGGTATGTGATTACTTTCTGAGTTTACATTTATTATTTTTTTTGGCCGAAGCCTAATGCCCTTTTGAGTGATTTCCAGGCCGGTCGCAACAATCACCCCTGCAATGAAAAAACGTCTTGCCGTTACGAATGCCTTCACTTAAACCCAGATATGGGAAAACCCTGGACTTTCGAATTCCCGCACTTTTTAACAGCTTCTTAAATCATTATCTCATTACTGATTACTTCCATTAAAGGCTAAATTATAAGTTTATGGTTAACAGGAAACAATTGACAAGATGAATTAGCGTCATTTGCTCACTGGCAAAGATAGATTTATATTTCCGCCACCTAGGACAACGCACATACCTCCACCCCCCCCCCCCCCACCCTTCAAAACAAAGTACTTTCATTACTTTTTTTTTCAGGAAATGCGTTTCAAGAAAAATGTAGGATAGGCCTACGATCAGAAGGCGCCGAAAATAAGGTGGTCGGGTGGGAAAAGGGGTTTAAAGGTGTGGGCATTCGTATGCGCAAATAACGTTTTTTTTTTTTTTTTTAGGTGGTAGGGGAATTTTACCTTGTAGTAGTAGGCTAATTGTAGCATTATTCAAACGTACATGTTACCGACTGGAAGACATGATATAAATAAAACTGAGGGGGAGGGGAAGCGGCTGAGAGGGACAGGAATGAAAGTGCCCCAAAGAACGAGGAGAAAATCTTTGAAAAATTCGATTTATTCGCTGTTTACTTCAAATATTTTTTTCCCCATTATGGAACCATACACTTCACAACACCAGAAAAATAATCATCCCTTAACAATTCATTGGTCGTACGTTTTCTAGTAGCAGGAGGCGAAACATGGGATGTAATTTTCGACCACCCCCACTTCCCCAGAAAAAAAAGTTTTTCTGCCTTCGAAAATGAAGTATGGGCATTCGTAACAACAATGCGTTTTGGCGATTGTGGCAACCGGGCTGGATGTCACTCAATGGGGCATAAGCGCCGGAAAAAAATACTAAATGTTAAACCAGAAAATAATCACATACCGAACGTGGCTTTCTGTGTTGTGAATGATGGCGCAATTTAGACCTAATCCGTATCATACGTTGTTTTCTTTAATTGCATACTGAACTGCACTCGTTCACTTGCGTTGATTGACGCAGGAAAGACTCGCATCACATACTGCATTCGCTTGTAGAGGCAACCCCTAAGCTTCAGTGCATGGCAGTTAAAACGTTCAGAGAAGATTTTGTTGCTATTTTGTTTTCCTCATAACTATTGCAATTATGCTCCGATTTTCAATCTGTTTTCGCAGTTTGTCATGTTTGATGCTTGCATACAACTTTGTAATTCACTTTTTTGCCGTATCTTGCGCCGTTTGGAACATAGAATGCAGATGACTTTGAATGCTTTTTTCAAGGTCATTGAAAATATCTTCATTGGCTTCCCCATATCTGACTTACATTACAAATGTGTCTTCAGAATTAACGTAGGACCATTATATCGGCAGTTATTTGCGTGTGACCAGACTTTTGCCTCACCTTGTATACTCATGACTTCATAATTTTTAAACTAGTGCCTAAAAAAAAAAGGTAGGAAAACATGAAAATTGAACGGACAACGTTATAGGAATTTTTTTGTACGGTAAGTATTGTGGCATGAGTAGAATGTGAATTATTACCGTTAATACGGAAATTATTGCGTTTGGACAGGTCACTGACACATCTGACACGAAATTATACTCCAATATTATTTGTATACAATTCTTTTTGAAAATTGTAATCCTAAGTACGTAGAAATCGGGCTGTTGGTTACCGAGATATTGCATTTTGATAGCGTAAGAGGAAGAAATAAGGCGGCGGCCAAAATGACGGTATGCGGGTCACGTGACCAATGAAACATTTTATCTTACAATGCCTTAAGACAAGGTCAGAAAAAAATAATGTATATAATTACCTTTGAACAAAATTACCCCAAATCCTTACACTAGTAAATATTGTCAGCATAACTGACCCTGCTATCGATAAAAGTCTGATACCGCGGACGTACTTGTCGTTGTATTGGTCATTCACACGTAATACTTCTGTGTTGAGACGCTGCGTAAATATTGCCCATCCATGACATCCCCAACTCCTTCCTACGGTGGCAGAGCGTACGGTTCGTTGCCTCACGGCAGGTGAGGAGGCGTCAACGCATCTTTCCGCGTATGGAGGAATGTCGGATAGAGGAATGACATGAATCTTCCCTGAGTGTCTGGATCCTGGCCGTGTAATAACCTTTCGGAAAGATTGAAGCTACGCATTGATAGTGGTCCAACAGCTTTATTGTTTGATTGAGGGAGTGGTCAGACTGTCCGCAATGTTGCTTCTTCACCATTGTGCCTCCTTCTAGACAATTACCATACGGTATAAAGGCAGCACATGCTTACTGTCTTAGTTGAATGTCCAGTAACATCCCTCGTTACTCCTTTTTGCCGTTGGTCAGTATCGAAGCACAAACTAACATCAGGAGACGAGACAAAAGTTCAGTTGGGACTAATGGTGGCAGAACAAAGATGGCGGCACAGGCTTACCAACTGTGGTAATTACGACCTCCTTACAGAAGTGTAGAACGTAAAAGAGAAATGAGAGGAGAGATACAGCCGTAGGCGCAACGTTATAGAGAGGACTTGACGTAACAAACGTAGGGAGACAATACAGACGCTTCAAGAACGGTGAAGTGCCAAACATTAACCAATGCTACATAAAAGAGGAAGAATGGGTACTTTACTTTATTCCAGAGCTTACAGGCCCACAAATCCATTTGCTCTAACTTAAAATTATACACCTAACCTACTAAGCACCTAATCCGAACAAACAGCACAACCTTTACCATCTGCACACCCTATTGAACCGTAACTGGGCATACATTCCAAAATGGAACCAAGGGGAGCACGGAGAACGAAGGTGGGGGAACGAGTAAGAAAAGTTACACTGGACGCCGGGTTGCATTACAGAAGCCAATCGTCCTGCGTAGGGACAAGGCTACCTATACGTAAAGGCTTAACGCTCGGTTTCACGTAGCATGCTAGACGCGTCGTCCAAGCGTTGCGCTGAACTGAAAGCACGAAGAACAAAAAACCCCAATCGTAGCATTGAATAGTGTTAGCGGGATGCAAAAAAACGTGATATCTTCTCATTATTAGATTTACCGGTGTTGCAGCGCTAAACGAAGATTATTTTACGGTAATGGTGACTATTCTTGAAGTCTTCGGACGATTTACTGCTACGTCAAAGGATCGTTTAACACATTTTTAATGAGAATTGAAAATGCCGTAGCGTATTATACAGTACAATACACACGTACCTTGGTTGCTCTTCAGCTTGAAATTCATGAAATTAAACCTCCGAAGGCTTTGTTTTGTCGTCGAGTGAACAAAGAGGTACGTAGCGTGAAGCCATTGTTGTTAAAGTTTAATTATTTGGTGTCACTGCAGTGTTTTACGTTTAAAATCCGCGTATCGCGTGTCACACGTACCTCAGTCCGCATGTTTGGGCAGTTTATTTTTGGGGTGTAAGTAGCGCGACTGGTGGCAGAATCGGTGGCTAACTGGACAATGCGTCGAATTTCTAACGTTAAGCCTTTACGTCTAGGTAGTCTTGGTAGGGAACGAACACCAGCCGCAGAATGCGGAGTGGCACCAAGGGCCGTGACTACGGTACGCGGACACATAGGCACTGGAAAATTAAGCACCGGACACTTAGGCACCCCAATTTAGGCACTGGACAAATAAGCACTTGGACAAATAGGCATCAAGTTAAAACAATTGCTTAATTGGGTTGGATTGTTCACAAATTAGGGGGGGGGGGGCGCCAAGAAAACAAGTTTGCTATAAAATGTTCGTAGCGTTCAAAACTGCTGAAAATTATTGGCATCTTTATTACACTAGCATCTCTGATGTTTATGTGTTAGCCGCAGCGAGCGCGGCAGCGCGTGCGAGGCAGCGTAATTTGGTACATTAATTCACCACACAAGAATTTCGGGAAAATATGCAAAAACTCCCCCAACGGTTCACACGACTTTAGTGTCCCAGATTTAAAACAAACGATACAGAATATGAGGGCAAATCATCCCAATTAAAAAAAAAAAAATTAAAAATTTGGTACCTATATGTCCGGTGTCTATATATCCGGGTGCCTATTTGTCCGGGTGCCTAAATGTCCGAGTGCCTATTTGTCCAGTGCCTAAATTCGGGTACCTATGTGTCCGGTGCCTATGTATCCGACATTCCGTGACTACAATGGGTATACAGATGAAAGCAACAATACAATAATGATAAAAGTTAAAGCAAGCTTCGGCTGAAGACTTCATACAGTACTGTTGGCAGACAGGGTCTCAAAATAAAGGTTACAGCAACAACATTGTTACACCCTAATGTATCAATTAAAACGTAATAAGATGCCCTAACCCCAAGGAAGTAAGTGAGAAAGCAGTAGATTGGTGCGTCATTGGTTGGCCTGAACCATCCCTTTCATCAATCTGTCTAAAGCAGTCTTAAAACTTTATAGGCTCCGGTTGTCAGTAGATTATTTCCAGTTATACCGAACTGTCCTTTGAAGGAGATTCTGTCCACTACTCCATTCCCATTAGGGCTCTCTGCTGCTCATGCCATTCCGGAGCTACAGGGCCCTGAACAATCAGTTTTACTGCTTTATATTGTTTTAAAGATAAAGGGTTTAAAGGGTTTAACGAGCGTTAACCACTCCTGGTCATCTGCCCGAAGCCCTAAGGCCCTATGGGAATCTGGCTGTTGTTTTAAAGATTGATATTAGGCAACAATGCCAATCAACAAACGCCAGCAACAAGGCGTAGACTTAACATTAAACAAATGCTAACAATGATGGTGAACCAAAAATTCACCCGCACTTTGAGGAAACGCGAAGCGGAAGCATTATCCTAATTACGAATTATTTTGACGTCAACCTACCGTTTTAAAGGTAAAATGTCCATTGCTCATTTGGCTTGCAGTCCTGTAATAATACGTATAAAGGCCAAAGCCGCTGACAGAGCGCCTCAGACAAACCCACTTACAACATAAAACGGAAAGACTTGCACTGGATAGGCGAGCGAAGCGAGTGAAATTTAGTGCGTTTGCAACGAGTACAGAAGACGAACTTGGCATGTCAACAGTATCACGAATTAGAAAACAAAAACGAACTAGCAAAGGAACACAAAGAAACTTTCCTGTAACTTTCACCTAATGTTGCTGTACTGTTTTATTTCACGTGTACCCTTACTACTGTATCCAACCATTATATACGTAAATACAATTAAAATCAGAGCCCAGCTTTCAAAATTTTTTATGCTGAAACAAAGGGAGAATAATGTAAGGCTACACACTCGCTACTTTCTGGGCTAAATTTGTCAATGTTCTTCAGCCAAGTCGTCTACTTTCCGTTCGTTCTCCTACTGATGATACATGTACAAGATTGTTCAAGATTGTCAAACACTTTTCCAGGCATGGGATTTCATTATTATTTTCCATGACATTTCCAGGTTATCAAGGACTCACTCTTGTAGGTCTATGCTAAGCATAAGATGATTAGTTGTTAACTATTTTATAGCGATGCCACCGTTTAGCCAAGTAGAAACCTGCAATCATTAGCTGACCTAACGTGTGCAAAAATAGAAATGGTAAAAAATATTTGAATACAACTGTAAGGTTTCAACTAAATACAGATGCAAACCTATTTACGTTGCCTTTTGGACTTTGGACTTGTGAGCCTTTGGCTTTCCCGTCTGCAAGGTTTCACGTGGACTAAACAGTACAGCAACACTGCAGTGTCTTTCTTACCTGCTGGGACAAGATGCGTATATTTCCGCAAAATACGATTAGCGCCGGACAGAAAAAAAAAAACAAACGAGCAGAAAAAATCAAGAAAACTACCCATGAGTGCACAAAAAAATATCTATCTGTTTGGGAAAAAAAATACTATCTGATGATAAATAATATTATACCTACTGGGAATAAAATTCTATCTGCTGGGGAAAAAAACACTCCATCGTCTATCTGATGGTATACTTTTATCTCATGGGATGTTTGATCATTATTCATTTCAATCTGATAGGTTCTTGATCTAACGGCAGGACACCGCCAAACACTCATAACTTATCGACTCTTATGAACAGAATTAACAGAATCATCGATCAGGAAGTCATTGTTGTTTCGTCCCCCTTCCCATTCCCCCCTCCCCCCCCAAAAAAAAATAATAATTCGGTCTTTTTGGTTCAGCGCACGCACGTGCAATCCGGAAGAAAGTTTATATCGCCCTATCAATCCCCCTAAATCTGCGTGTCATAGCGTGTGACTTAACACAAATTCTTGCGTGATGGGTTTGGAAACAAGGGCTCGAAGCAGAAACGGAAAAATTGCCATCGATGATGATGATGATGATGGATTTGTCGAGAGTAAAAAGCGAAACACAAATCAGAGACAACTGAAACCAACGATTACCGATGAAAAATTAAAAGCTCTAATTGAGACAGAGGGCTGTGTTATGTGTCATAGCGGTATCACGCTACAAAGTACGGTGATGCAGCCATTAAATCGCGGTTGTTATAAGTGGATGATGGCGGGGATTCGAAACGATCGTTGTGTCATTGTCTTGCACGAATCGTAATGGTGAGGGAGGTGATTATCTAAGGGTTGACTTTAGGGCCCGCGCGAACTAGGCGGCCAGGTCGTGCGGTCATGGTTCTCGCGGCCAAAAAACAAGGCGACGTGCGCCGCAGCCACGTCCGTTTTTCCTTGATTAATGCACGGCGGTGACGTCACGCCAACACATCCCAATGCTAAAAGTGTAGCCGTTATATACGGTTAATCTGAAAACCCACACACGTCACAGTGGGTTAGTAACCCACACTTTTACGATAACCAACACTTTTTTTTTTATAATCTAACACTTTTTCCGCGGTCCACACAACCACTGTGACGTACTCAGGGAGTAGACGATTGAAATCAAGAATAATCTTAAAGCCAATTTACTCCTTACTGCATAGCTAGGGGTCTATGCACTGAGAACACATATTAGGCATAAAACACAAGTTTAGGAGCTTGGTCTTATCCTTAGCTGAGTCCAGGGAGGCAACCTTTCGAGTTGCCTGCCCCACACCAAGTGCTCTCCCATGGTCC
>JAHWFP010240916.1:0-12808 GCA_023313725.1 Lithobius niger
GGGGGGGGGGGGGATGGGAGAATGGTGGTTACAGATGTAGGCTCCATCTTTTTCAAATATGGTTTCGTTTTAAGTTGTATTCAAAGATTGTATGCAGAGGTTGAGAACTGATTTGAGGGATCCGGTCTCCTAACTTTCGGGTGAAATGTCACTTGGGGCTTTTTTTTGTATGACTGGAGGCAGTAGCACCATAGCCAGGAAAAATTTCGCAGGTTGTCTAACAAACCTGGAGGCCTAACAAAGCTGGGTGGCGGGGGCATGCTGTTGTTAGTTCCCCCCCAGTGGGGGCCGGGAAGCTGAAGCATTTTACGGTACATTAAAACCACATTCGTAAACCAGAGATTACTCTTTTACATATTCTCGAGGAATTTATTTAGCATAATGACATAGTTTCGGATTTCGGGGTAGGGGGTGGGGGAGGGACTGGTTCCCATGCTCCCCCTTCCCTGTGCCCCTCCTTTTCCCATGCTATTTATTTTTTAATTTTTTTTTTTAATAAATAAAATTAGTGCCTACTTTACGGCTATCCTAATTTGTCCCGGGCGAGTTTAACGAGCGCTGTAAACTTTCCAAGCCAATACCTGCAGCTGTAATACTTAATTTAAGACATTGAAATACTTAACGGGAACTTAAGAAGGCATGCATTTTGATAATGTTAAACGTCATTCTTAAACACTTTTATAAAAATGACCGTATGGTGCAACTATCGGCTGTAAATTTGACATTTTCTATAGCCAACATAGGACATAAAGCCAATGGGCCAGTTGGTTACCGTTGGGTCCCCCCCCCCCCCCCCACTTCTTACAGGATCGTCAGTCGGAACACACTATTTACATTCTCCCCTTATGGCTTTCAGCTGGTTGATGAAGGCTTTATTTTAAAACGTCGGGGCAATGAACGTACATCGGCTGCCCAGTTTTCAGGAAGATAAAACAGGTTTTCCTAGGAATAATAAAAAAGGAACTTCTTTGCCTTCTTTTGCTTTCTTAATTTAAAACTAGCATTATTTCTAACGTATTTTTCATTATGGAAATGTTAAGAGCTGCTGGGTAGTTAGAGGCTTTGAAAAGAAGGCTGGTCCACTTCCCTGCAAAACGCATTAGTATGCCGAGATCTGGCAAGATGCTCCTATCTTGGCAAGACTAGAGGATACTGCGGTTTCAAATGTAAGTCGATTATTGCGAAGTTTTCTCACTGGTTGGTGCTCCTTATTGCATCCGTGTTTGTGGAGCTAATGAATTTAGCCCTAGTGCATGAGGCCACCGTTGGGCGTACGCCTTGCGGGCAGTTGGACACAGGCTACCACTAAAGCCATGACTTAAATACTCGATCATAAAATAACTGGGGTCTAATAGGGCGATATCTCGGTAACTAAGCATTTTTGGATAGGTGTTGTATAGGACTTTTTGACTTGTCTTTACTTCCTTGGTATGCACTGGAAGTTCGTCGGTTTTATTCTGAAACACCCTGTATACATACAAGCAAGCACTTATTTTTATATGGGTGTTTCTTTTCAGGTACTATGTCTGAACAGTAGAACTCCTGCGTTTTGTTTCAGTGGTTGTTGGATAAATGTCCTGCTCAGGGAAGTCTGACATTTGGGTATGAAATGAAACATAATTAGGTTTCCATGAAGCATAATCGGTTACTGCCGTTGCTTTCTCACCTTCTCGCGCTCTGATGCATGAATATCCTTCCATGAATAAATGGCAAAGAAGCTCGAATATGATGTAGGCAATAAGTATTCCGGAGAAGCCTGCAGGAAGCTGAGCCTTCTGAAGCTGCTTGGCAAGGAAGAGAGTGGCCACTGATAAAAGAAACAAATATTAATACATATAAACAATGAGAAGGAGTAAACGTAATTGACATTCGTATGATTTGCATAAAAAATAGTGAGCTAAGATCCAACCGAGGTTGCATGCAGCTGCAAATTATGAAAATCATTTCTGGGCTGATTTGCACGATGAAGCTAAAGTGCGAATAAGGTTGGCGTAAAGCTGAAAATGTTCGATTTGTTGATATATTCTGCTAAAGGGCGTAGTTAGTTTTAAGTTGACATGGGACATGATTTTGCTGCAAGGCAATTAATTATACATGGTTGAATATAGGAAGAAAACAGGTCCACTTGCCACTTTTGCCTTTCAGCAGAGTATGACTTTGACTTGCAAAGAGATCATGTTCAGTAGGGTATCAACATAATGTTTATCGGCTAACCTAACATATGGAAGCGTAAAATAGTTGTTGGCCATACGATATCTCTATTTCCCTCTTAAATTGATCAACTCAACGTATAAAGGCATTTAGGTTAGGTGCAAAAACGGTTTTTATGGAACTATTTTAATATAGCTGTAATGTATTAAAGTATAAATTGTAAAAACGTATTGCTATTGATAATATTCCAATGAATGACCCAAATTTGGGAATAATTCGTGAAATTATTCATAACTGTGAAGCATTTAGCAAAAGTCATTTAACTTTTGAATGATTTTAATTGAAAACATATTTACAGATGATCAGCTGATGAAGACTGAGGGAAAACACTCCTGCATGCTAAACTGATTAAAATGTCATTAACTGACTGGCTCCAGAATGAAGTGTGGCTTGCAGGACCTCAAGATACACGAGTCCCTAAAAAAATCATGAAACAATTTGATTGTTGGACGGTCACCTTGCTAAATGGCAGCACTCACAGTTTATAAAACCACTATATTTCCTAATTTCCGTTTTACATTCAAATCTTTTACAAACCTGCTAACCATCATTTTAAACTGTCACCTTAAAAGCTGCATTTGAAAGTTTCTCTTAGTGTAGTTAGGGAAATATATGATTTTATCCTTGGAAAAAGTTTCACTGTAGAATTGAAAATTTTGGAGGAAAAGTGGTTTTACTCTGTGGGAGATACATTTTGGTGAGGTGATCTTCCAACTTCCATCCCCACCTCATACTACTTTGAATATGATTGTATTTAGGTACCCTCTTGTACGCTTTAGATGTATTACCAGCCACTTAGCACACACTGGCATGTGAAAGTTGCTGAAATTATGCAATTACGTCAGGACTCCATAACCCACTCTCCCCCACATCCATACAGGGTGTTCCTAAAAGTCTAGCCAAACTTTCAGGGTGTAGTCTATGACTAAAAGTAAGACTAAAAAGTCCTATGAACATGGCTCCGGAAATACATCCGTTTTCCGTTACAGCCCTTCAAAGTTAGGTAGGGCTAAAATGTTGAATTTTTTCTACAACTTTCCATCTAATTTGTCCAAATAACTACAATTGACACATCCTTCTTGCAATTTCATTACTTCCTAATGTAGGTCATAAAACTTTGCAGTTGGGGCTGTAATGGAGGAAGGGGAGGAGTTGGGGGGAATGGGGCCTCCTTAGCAGTTTTACTGAAATAAATGCTGCGTCACCATGCAGAGCACCAAAATCTCCTATCTGGTAACGTCTTCAGTTTAGAACAGAGAAATTGTGCCTTTTGTGACTACAAAAGGTGCCTGATGTGTCCACCATGCGATCCAACACAGGCAAGGGTACGTCTTGTCGTAGACTGGCGAACACGTTCAAAGACACCACGTGTATAGCGGATCATATGGCAACATTCGACAACCGGAAAATGCAGACCTTCCGGACTAATAGCCATTTTGTTTTGTTTCGATGTGTACTAGGATCCGTCATTAAGGTTTGGCCAGACCTTTCAAAGGACAAAAGAAGTTTGCCGCCCACCCTCCTCCCCCTACTTGTCCCCCACCGTTTCCCCCATTTCCCCATCTGCAAAGATTTGAGACCTCAAATCAACATAACATTATGAAGTAATGAAATTGCAAGAAGGATTATTGTGTCTGTAGTTGTTTGGATAAATTAGGTGGGAAGTTATGGAAAAGCTTTCTCGTTTTGCCCCTAACTTTGGCGGGCTGTAAACGAAAAACGGATGCATTTCCGGACCCATGTTTATAGGACTTTTTAGTCTTACTTTTGATCATAGACTACACCCTAAAAGTTTGGCCAAACCTTTTAGGTACACCCTGTATATAATCTACCCTATAAACCACTTTATTATTAATTCAGCGCAAAGTTACTATAACAGTCAAACATATCTGTAACATAAAATTAATTGTACATACAGGAAATTGCATTTTACGTAAAGATTTTTTTATTTTTCTAGACTACAGTTTTGCCAAATTTATTTGCAAAAAGCTGATTATTGGTTTTCAAAGCTGAAGAGATTCAATTCCTAAAAAATACAGTATTAAAGAGTTCAATAAAATGAATTACCTGCTAATACACGAGCACTGTTTCCAACAAGAAAATGTGCCCAGTTGAAGATAGGACGATTGGGTGTACCTGGATGTGGACGGACTGATGCCATAATGGGCTGAAAAGAGGAAAAAAGTCTGAAACACTTTTTTTGTCCAGTTTTGACCAACATTTGTAAATTTGCTATTCATCTGATTTATGTCACAGCTAGGGGGGTGCAGGGGTTTTAGGTTTGGAGGTATCACACCCCGCCAATGTTGGGTCAGTTGGCAAAACGGTTGTCAAAATTACTATTAATTTGTTTTTACTAATCAGAAAACAGTGAATTGTTCACCCACTTTGTCAAAATGCTAGAAAATATTTAAGCTTACTAATAACTAGAATTCAGTTGAATCACGTTGGTGTTGCAATTTAACTCAACTACTACACCAACCCAATGTGCTACTGTACAATGCATGTGCAATGCTGAAACTACATTTCATTCTTGTACAATGAATGCAATTTGGTGCAGTTAGTGTTGTCGTCCAATTTGTATAATGAGAACAGGTAAATGGTGGAAATCAGGCCTGTGCAAAAGTTCACAAATTTTGGCAGATTCATTAAGTCATGCAATTGAATTCAGTAAGTTAGCAAATCTGGTTTATGCCCTCCAATGTTTAGCCTTCCCGATTTCCCTGGTCATTGCATTTGCATCATAACTAAAGACTGGTATTTTTTTGCAAAAAAGACCATGAATGAGATGTGAGAGTAATATTTCTTCTTTACTGAAATTTCCATAAATTATTATGAGAATTTTTGGGTTTTTTTTTCCGCAAAATGACCACCATGCTTAACTCAAACTGAAAAGACCAAGGCCTACACTTAATAGACTACAGTGTACCTTCTGCTTTAGTAATTATACAGATCGAAGCTTTTCTGAATGGTTGCTAACAAAGAAACCAGAGATCTATACAGTATATCTCATTTAGAGGACGCTGTTTGTTTTGTGCCCTTATTAGGGAAATTACGTAACGTACGTTAATCGTCAGGCTTTTACGGAAACACGAAGCTGCTTCTTCGAAGGATTCGGGAATAGTTACGTCTGCATTAGGGCACTGACATTAATTTCGTGACTTTTCCGATATGTATGGAAATACGAAGATGTTTCTCGATTAGGATACGTTTAATTTGGCATATCAGCAACATAAACATGAGGTTAGACATAATACGAAATATCAGTGCCGAAGGGAACCAAATTACAGGTTAGATGACGAAATGCGAAGGTGGATAGTATTGCTAGGCCAAATAAGATTAAACTTCGTAAACCAAACATAAGTCGTAAACATTATACATAAAACTATACACCGTAAATCAAAATTACTTCGTAAATCGATACCAAAACCGTAAAACGAAATTCCTTCAGAGAATCGTTTTGCGGAAAGAAAACAAAGATTCTCAAACCGAATTCTATTCGTGCTTGTCTTAAATGTATAATTTGTGCGTTTTAGCACGAAACTCCCTTCCAACAAATTTCCCTCGACCTGCAGTTTCGGGAAATTAAATCCGGTTCATGCTAAAACACAAATAATCGATTTCATAGAAGCACTCGTGGTATTATCGCCATTCAGACATTTAGTTAAAGTTTACATTTTGTAATTAAAGAAGAAAATTAACTAGTCAAATAAACCTTTTTATGTACAACTGAAAAATCAGTTTTTACCTGTGCCCACATTAGAATGGTCGTTAATATTCCTAACAACGGGTGTGCATTGTCCCGCCAAGTCTGAAATAGCAAATATTCAATTTCAATAATGACGAAAACAGTCAAAAGAAAAGTTTTCAAATTTATATAAACAAAACTTACAGCACTCCATCCTCCTACGTAAGAGAAAATTATGATAATGCTGATGGAAGTGAGCATTACTGTACAGACATTAAGACTACGATGCCACTGAAATTAAGAGAACAAAAATATAGGTTGTTCAGTGAAAAGGATTACACAAAGATGATTACAACATTTATGAAAAAATTCTCATACATTTTCCTCTCCTCTCTCTAATTTACTAGTAACAGTAGATTAACATTTGTTCAACTACTGAAAACTATTAGCATAAAATGTACTTTAAATTTTGTCTTATCTTTAATGTAAGAAATTCTTGTTGTTTATTACTCGACAAACGTCTGGTTTTAAAAGAAATTCGGTAAAATTATTAAGGAATTGGAATAAGTACTTTCGGCTTAAAATTTAAGTCTGTTTTGTTCTGTAAAAACATGTTAATGGTCTTTTCTGGCAAAACTTTGCTGTAAAAAACTTGGTTAACATCAGCAATTCTTTTATACAAGTTTTTATAGTGGTAAATAAGCTGCAATGGAGAACAAAAACTTAAACACTTACTGTGAACCAAACTTGTTCCCCACAGTGAGTGGACTGTATCCAAGTATATTTGTAAAACCTTGCAAGGAAAACAGCAACACTGGTTGTTCCAATCCACGCAATAACCATAAGGCAACCTGTGGAAAAGTTGAGGAAAATACAAAAATAAATATTGCAATGTCAAGGCTAAAATACCAATAGCATCACCTTGTGACCACTTTCTTGGGTAAGGCCTGGGTAAGCATAGTTCGGAAGTATGTAGTCTTCCTATAGTAATAATTTGTCACCATTTATCAAAGACTATTATGAACACATTGTCCCAATTTGTCACAAAAGTACTCCTGGATGATCCCATATCTGCACAATCTAAGCTTGGATTTGCTCAATGATATATGGATTTATCAACAATCAAAATTGGCTAACCTTAGAAAGCACCCTTAACTGAGTTGAGCTTTAGCTCTTTGCCAATTTGCTATTTGCAGATTCCTTCCACCATTCTTTTGCTTAGTAAGAATTATTCATTTAAAATAAACTTTAAATTGCATTAAAAAAAGACAAACATCGTTATATTTGTATACATTGTTAACTGTAGTTTGTTATAGGGATATTAAGTAAAGTTATTTTACTTAATTGCAATGGATCTAGCTTAAGAATACACTACATTTTCACAACCATTTTTCTATCAGTCTGCAACACAATCATTCGGCGTAGTGTCCTCTTCTGCTTTGTGGTCTCTGGTAGAGATCTACCAGAGACCACAAAGCAGAAGAGGACACAGCTGACAAAGTGGCAATTTGGACTAAGAATACAAATAGTATACTTTTCTCCTAAAAAGTAAAGGCTGTATACAAGTAAAGCTTATTTCAGATTGTCTTATTATTGTTTGTGCTGAGCAACTTCTTTTAAGAAGTCAAATAAAAGAAATAAATCTAATTATCATTCTTGTGAGCAGATGATACAAGCAGCATGTTGTCAGATCATCATGTTCTGTTTCTTAAAGGGGTGGGTGTTTTACTGTTACAAGGTGCATAATTGGATATGGCTCTCTTTGGTTTGCAGTACTTGTATAAATACTAAGGCTGTACCGATCACCATTTTTTCTGCCGAACAAATTCCGATCCGATCAGCTACAAATTGATTGGTGTACCGATCCGATTTAACCGAACCGATCGCTACAGATTTTTAACAATTTTTTTTCTGGCTTACACAAACTTGTAGGCTATCAAATTTGTAGGCTAATGAAAACATTGGAATACATTTTTTTTTACCCAAATAAAAGTAAAAATTTGTCCGTCATTAACCTTAGCCTACACAATGTAAAACATGTAGGCCTAGTCTAAATTAAAACAAAAGGTAACAAACATGTGGAGAAACAGAATTTATTTATTGTCAAGGGCCTGGCAAAAATCGAAAATCTGCAGTTTTTTGTTCGCCGAACCGATTTTTGCCGATCAGCCCAAAATCTGCCAAAATCTGTTTGGCTAAATCTGTTCGGTACAGCCTTAATAAATACTAACCGTGAGCATATAGCAGACCATCACTTGCTCCAGCAACATTGGATACTGCTGTGACATCAACTGGGAGTTGACTTCGGTATGGTGTAGACGCGTGCTTCTGAAGACGATCTACAACAATACAAAATGGTGGAATTTTGAAACTGGTGCGTTTTCATTTGGCAGAATGTGTGTATGGTTTTATTGTTTTGCATGCAAACAAATTAAAAAGGTCATGGAATTGGTGGCACATACACACATAATTATTTATTTGTTCCAAGCCCATGGCCAAAATTATGGGGGTGGAGGGGGGGGGATGGATGGTAACCCCAATGAAAAGTCTAAATCTGAAAAAAATGAACCCTTCATATGGAAATGACAAGAAGTGAGGATAATATACCAAACACTGGGGTGGGGGAAGAGGCGAATACAGCTACAGAGAGTTCTTCAGAATTTTGGACAAAAAAGTGATTCAGTCAGAAATTTTTGCTCATAAACATCCCCCCAATATTTTGTCTACAGTCACTAACCAAGCATTAAATACATTGGCCTACAATTTTTAATGCTAAACCTACAAAAAATAGAACTGCAAAAGGCTTAAACAAAAGACTTAAAGCTAAAAGAACATAAATACTTTCATTCATCAAACAATAGGACTACGTAGTTCATAAGTACCCTCCAGACCCCCTCCCTCGTCTATCGGTGCTACGGCCTCCCTGCTACAATTAACTAAAAAGACATGTAAATTGCCTAAGATGAGTAGCAACCTAAAGCATAATTAAAATGGGGATATCCTTCAAGTGTGTTTATTGTTTCACACAGATTTCTTAGTGTAGGCCTATTATAAATCTAAAGATCCTGTGGCCATGCAGCATAACAAAGAATTCTTCTATAGAACACAATTAATTACAGTAGAAGCACAGAAAACCATTTTTATGACATGCCACTTAACACTTTAAAACTGTTGCCCTCTCAAAGCCAAAGGCATCGTTAAGCAAACTCTACAGTTTTGTTTCTTGTATTTTGGTATGAAAATATACGACGGAGTGAGAATGTAGTCAAGAGAATGTATTATAAGAATGCAGTCTAAAATAAAGTTTGTTTTTTTTACTTTAATAAATTTTTACTAAATTTTTTGCGTTACATTTATTTACTTTGCCACTGGATACAAAATCCAAAAATAATGAGTCATTCACAGAATTCATGACGCAATCATTCTATCGTCATAAAAAAATCAAAGTCGAATTCTCGCTAACTCATTCTTCAGCTTTATTCTGTATTAGTTGTTGCTGTCAGTTAGCACAGTTATCTTTACAGCTATTGTGTTGAAATTATTGTACATCGGAAAATCTACTGAAATCAAAAAAAAAACTCGACTTGAAAAAAATTGTTTTTCTCAGTTCATAGCAGGTTAAAAAAATTACATCTTTGTATAATTAAAAATCATAACTTTACGTGAATACAGTAAGTACGCTTTACTATAAAGAACTTAGTGTGACTAAGTGTGGTTCTTTATAAGGCGTTCTTAATAAAGACAGCGAACATTGTCACGAAAAGTAAAATTACCAGATGCAGTATAAAAACCTCACAAATAAAACTGAAACTAAATTAAACTATAGTTATGTAATTTTGTAGTGCTACTAAGGACAGTATAAAACAATGCAAAATGTAATTTACTGCCATTTAATACGGTTCAGTGAAAAATAGTTTCAGTTTTCGGATTGTGATTTAGTTGGCTTTTGTTTATATGGTGGAAATCCTTCCATCTAAAGTATATCCGATATGAACAGTTCCATACAAAGAACATTTTTTTTCAGCAATGTGGAGGTCGAGCCTATTCACTTGCAAAAAAACCAGCCTGGTAAACAATTTATGAAATACCATTATCAAGTTGGCAGGGAAATTGCTGACTTTGTGAGATGAGGAAAAAGACGTGTTCCCTTCTTCATCCTCTGACGAAGTCAGCAATTTTTTTGTCAACTTATTATAGTATTTGATAAATTGTGTATAAAACTGGTGTTTAGTAAGTGAATAGCATTGCTGAGAAAAAAATTCTTTGTGAATGGAGCTGTTCATTATCGCAAGTTCTTTAGATGAAAGGATTTTCATTGTATGAACAGAAGGTAGCCTACCAAATCGTAACTCGTAAAGATTTTTGACATTATTGTTAACTTGCTTATTTGGAGGTTCGTTGTATCGAGGGTTATGGTACATGTTGTGGACAAACATTTTTTTCCCTTACCGGACGTTCCTTGTGCAGTGAGACCACTAGCCAAGAATAAATAATGAGGTTCATGGAGAAGATCAAATGGTACACCACGTACAGCCATCATCCCTTGTCTTGAGAAGCTGCACACAATATGGTTGTTGACTAGATGACCTTGGATTTGACTCAATCCTTCTTGTGGCTAGAAACAAAATAATAACGAATTTTAGTAAACCGTTATTGATAAACGCAATGGTGAATGATTAAACGAAAATATTTTCTTCACAAAACTATTAGGCTGTTTCCTCACGGCACTGTTCCTTGCACTATACAAGCATGGTGTGGTGCCCTGCACTACAGGTGCAGTGGACATACAGTGTGAGTTTTCATGAGGGATGGTTCCTTTGAAGGTGTTGTTACAGTATCGTGTTGCAACCACAGTGCCCCCAGTGGTTTGACTTGCTCCATATGCGATCCACATTCTACGTATTTTAGAAGTATTCATTTCTACCCCGTGGCCAATCACAGCCTGGGGAAGAAACAGTGATGTGCAGAACAAGGAAGGAATGGCACATCAATGCATTCGTTATTTGCACCCACATTTAAACGAGTCTGGCCTTTATTCTGGCCAATAATATAATGGACAGAAGCAGCATTGTAAACAAAACAACAGTGCAAATTGGGCTGGGGTTTTGGAGTGAAACATCATGCCCAGAGTCGGACTGGGTAGGAAAGGGCGCCTGTGCCATTTATCGAAATGACTGGGGATGGGCGCCATGCGTTTTACAGGAAACTCTGATGAAGTTATGGTGCCTCCAACCGTGTAGGGGTTTGGGAACCGTTCTAAGCTACCCAAGCAGCAGAAAAGTATGGGGTTAAGCTCAAGAAGGTTTGCTTGTTTTCATATTCTGTCGTCATTCCTAGCTTCGAAATGCATTCTTCAACACACGTTTTATATTTCAATAATGCTAATTTTGGAAATTTTGGCGTGTGTTGGTGGGGGGGGGGGAACGATTTAAAAAATGTGTTAAAAAATCTAAGTAAAGGGAGGGAGGAGTGAGAAGGGAATTTGTGCCATTCATTTTTCTTTACGGGGAGGAGAAAAAAATGGACTACTACCAAAGAGGCCCCGAAAGTATGGTAGCCAAAGGGCGCCTGTGCCATTGGCCCAATGGCACTGTGGCCAGTCCGAGCCTGTTGAATCTTGCCTGAAAGTAATGCAGCTCCACACATCGACTACACATATCGAACTGGGGCTACATGACAAGCCATCAGTTTTAAGACCGACAATTATCATCTTTACGGCATCATGGCCAATCGCAGCCTGGGGAAGAAACAGTGATGTGCAGAACAAGGAAGGAATGGCACATCAATGCATTCGTTATTTGCACCCACATTTAAACAAGTCTGGCCTTTATTCTGGCCAATAATATAATGGACAGAAGCAGCGTTATAAACAAAACAACAAAGCAACTTGGGCTGGGGTTTTGGAGTGAAAGATAAAAAAGCAAGCAACTAAAGTGCTACAAAAAATAAAGTTGGCTGACATTACAGATGCAGCAGAACCACAGAGAACAAAGCCAGCAGCTACAGTTGAAGAACCAATGTATATGAATGCAGAAGATGAGGATAAAAGCCACAGAGATCATACAGATGTGGAGGTTTACAACACAAAAAAAGCAACAATAGAACAAAGCTTTATTTGAAAAGTATTGGACTTTTTTTTGCTAGGCTTAGTGCCTTTATCAGCCTACAGACTCTATCATATTATAATTGTCATATGCGATTGGATTATTTTAAACTCCTAACCCCTCTTTCCTTTTATTTTTATTTTTATGCAGTTCCTTCACTACTTAGGTAATATTTCGTTCTCATTTGCGCCAACATGGGTGCACACACGGCAACTTACGGCAACTGTACGGCAACTATCTAAAAAAAACTGTCATAAACATATTTCTCCTGTGACAAGAATGTGATCACCCTTTGTTGGTTATTCACATGATGCGAATTAGAAGTTCATACATGCAGTGCAGACAAAATAATGCAACGAGAACTGTATCAAAAACTGAAAATAGTAAGCTGTAGGAATTTAACTTGAAATCAAGCTGTTTTAACCCAATGAGACAGACTGTCTCTAGACAGACTGTTTCACCTTGTTTGGGTTCATCAGTAGAGCAAACTCTATGGATGAGACCAAATGCACCTTGCTGGGAGTAATTTCATATGCACAAAATCAGACTGGTTTCATATGCACAAAATCAGACTGGTTTCATATGCACAAAATCAGAATGGTTTCATATGCACAAAATCAGACTGGTTTCATGTGCACAAAATCAGACTGGTTTCATATGCACAAAATCAGACTGGTCTCATATGCACAAAATCAGACTAGTTTCTTATGCACAAAATCAGACTGGTTTCAGCAAGTTAAAATGCAAAACTACTACTTGTCTGGGGAACCATTCCTATTGAATGTTAGGCACCCATATTTAGGCC
>JAHWFP010240919.1:0-19834 GCA_023313725.1 Lithobius niger
TAACATAAGAAAAACAAAGCTTTAAGAGAAATTTGGACAATAGGCTACGCAATAAGGTCTGCTCGAGCATAGAACTTTTGATAGTCACAGTTGAACCAAACTATAAAGGCTCGAACGCATTAGGCCACCCGGCCACACGACCAGGTCGCTGCAACCAATGAGAACGCTTATGCAAAACCGCGCGGCCAGGTTGCCAAGCGCGTTTGAGCCCTAAGTTGTGCTCACATCTCCATGATATAAAGCGAAAATGCATCGCCTGCCAACAAATACGTTTTTGATCACATGTGGAAAACCCGAGTTAAGTTATTTTAATTTCGGTAAACTATTTGAAGAATTAATTAAGGCCGCACAAAAAAATTTATATGGTTTACGGGCGAGGTTACTAATTGAAGTACCAGGCAACCAGGCATTTTATATTATTTTTTTAATTTCTTTGACGTGTACCTAGTTTAAAGCAGGGAATATGTAGTCAGCCTAAAAAATATAATATTGCCAATATGTTATTAATGCCATCCAGTATTCAATGCTTTTTATTTAGTTTTTGTCATATTACTTCTTTAGTGGTTTGAGCTAGAGGTTTGGAAAGCACCGTTAGAAAGCTCGTTTCGAGTCGGTTAAAACTGGTGTACTGTAGTGTCAAAAACAGTCAAAATTTGGCGAAAATGTGATTGTTAGTGGATGAACCAAGATTTAGATAAAAAAAAAGTTTTGATCCGCGATAATTTAAGGCACCCACACGCACCTGTCAACCAAACAATTAACTTAATGCATGACCTAATATGGGAAAGTGTTTATTTTTGTCCAATTTGTTATGTACTGTGATGACACGTTATTTTGGCACTGAATAACAGGGCAGTGTTGCGAACATTACAGCTTTTTCCTCCACTGATATCACGAGCCTCAGCTTTTCAGTTCTTAAATTCTTCAGTGCTATTGTTAATCGTGTGGCTTACGTAGCTGCGGGGTTGAATAATCAAAATTATACATTTGACCAACACATTAAATGATTCAGCATTTTTCTCTGGATCGTTTGGTGGTTTTGTGGTTTGTGGTTGGACTGTTTCAAGTGTGGCTTAGCAAATGCTTGTGACTATTATCAGTTACCCTATTATTAGTTACCCTGTAGTTACCTTTTTATCTTCAATGAGGTTATAGCCATTCATGTCTTTTTTCATGAGAAATGCGATGATATCAATGTGACCAGAAGCTGTGGCATAACACAGAGGAATCTTGCCGTCCTATGGAACAAATCATAAACCATAAGGCTGAATACTACAGATACTGCTGAATTGACAGTATCAGACTACCATAACAGGATATTTAATGGCAAACCCACATTATGGAATGAACATTCTAGTCTGCGGGTTTATGGTTGAACATGCTATTATTTTTTTTCCCGTTCTTAATAATAATATAATAATACACGAGAAACAATCGCAGAGCTATAGGCTCGTAGCAGCATAAAAAGGGGAATTCAGACGTGGGGTTTAGCTGCGTTGAACTTGTCCACAGCAGTCTTAAACAAGTTCACAGTTCCCGCGCTGACCACATTGGCTGAAAGTGCATTCCACGGGTTGACAACACGGTGTGCAAAGTCGTTGCGTCGCACTTGCAACCTGATGTGACTCTTGGTCAATTTCTGAGGATGCCCACGAGTCACAGAATCAGAAGGGGTAAAGAATACACTTGGATTCAACCTGACCCCTCCTCGGAGGATTTGGTATGTCAAGATATTGTCTCCTCGAGTCCACCTTTCAAGAACAGAAGTGAGACCAAGCCTTCGTAGCCTTTCACAGTACGAAAGCCCCCGAAACTGTGGCACCAGTTTGGTAGTCCTGCGTTGAGCACGCTGTGCATTCCTTCAATTTACACTAGAATAACAATAGTAATGAAACTTTATTTCATATAAATGAGATATTTATAAATGTCAACCTCCCAATTTTTGAACCCTGATGCTTCAAAATTAAGAAATTTTAGCGTCATTTTGTTAAGATTTAAGCAGAAGCCGGGATCATTTCATCATGGTTCACAACAACGCAGGGTCGCTTGTTTGTCGTGCGCCTAATTGTTGCTCTCGCTTACGGTGCTCATAATCCATACAACCCTAGGGAATTAATATTGTTGACTTTCGGACTTGGCATTTTTGCATTTTGAAATCAAGTGGTTGTCCTTTTACAGAAGCGAAGCACGAAATTTGAAAAAAAAATGACCATCATTTTCAAAAAATATATTTGCTCTCGATTTTTTCCCTAAAGTCTGGAAATTAGGATAAACTAGATCAATGTTCACGAAAATGATGGGTATTCCCCCCCCCCCCCAATTACATGTTGCGTTTGTGCTTCCGCGCTCGCTGCGGCTAAATATATAACATCAGAAACTGCAACCAAAAACTTGTCCACTTAAACTGAAGAAGCGAGAGATAATTTCCGTTTATTAATGTTCAGGTTTTCTTGTTGCGCTCTCATCTTGCTGTATGGCGCCAGCCTCACTATGGCTGTGAGTAGCGTTTTAACACGTTTAAATAACACTGACGCGTTCCATGTCAGCCTGAAATTTTTAACTCTTATCTTTATCATTTTACACCCATTCTTCAATCAAGATACACACGTGTACAAATTAACTAAACTGTAGATTTTTACTTGGCAATGCCACCCAGTGGCAGATAATACTACCTGTGTAAAATCTCCGGAATTCCAATCTAATAAATAGTATGGGTTTGCAAAGTATGAACATCCGGCCCCCTTTTTCACTGATGCCGCGAAAAGAATGAACATGCTTCCCCTATTGCATTAACTTTACTGCGTTTGGATAGGTTATCTTGATGACTACGTTTTCCAGTTACTGACCCTCGTCTATGGTACGGCATAAGCTAAATATACAGATATATACACAAAAGTGTTAAATCACTAACTTTGGTTTCATTGTTGGTGGATGAACCACTTTCCACTAACATCTTGACAACGGGCAGAAAGCCATGTTTGGCGGTGCAATGAAGTGCTGTCATGCCATTCTGAAAGTACACAACAAAAAGGGCTATCAACAAGCTCACAGTCAAAAGAAATTTGTGTGTTGTGGTGTTTGGTACAACGCTTACGTGATCGGTGGTGTCGATCTCTGCACCCTGACCAATGAGCATAGCCACCATGTCGTAGTGACCATTCGTTGCTGCTAGATGAAGTGAGGTCCGTCCTCGTTTATCCTGTAGATGCAGCAGACTAGTCGATTTATTAAGCAGAAGACCTGCCACCGCCGTATGGCCTCCTTGCGCCGCCATGTGAAGAGGCGTTGTCCCCTATAACACACAAAAAAAATTAGAGATTGTTATTGTCTATCAGTAAATGCACTGACGCAGTAATTTTCGCCAGTGTTGTTATTCGCGCTGCACGGCCTCGGCCTCGAAGATGTGATTCGAGTGGGGACATTTTTGCACTAGCCTGAAGAATACAAGTGACATCGTATTAAGCTGTCGAAAATTTGCGAAAACGGTGAAGTATCAGACCATTGATATTTGTGCATCTCCTGTGTTTATGAAGAATGGGTGTGAATTGTGATCGACATCCTTCATGGTAAACCGCACAAAATTTTTAACTTTAATAATAATAATAATAAACTTTATTCAGAGAGTGTCCTTGGGTGGCTACACATTTGGCCTTAATTTTAAAATCACGAAAAATAAATACACACGCACACATAAAAATTAAACAACACAGAAAGGGAATAAATATAATAAATCAGGGACATAAAAAAAAACAATAAATTAAAATAAAACTGAACTTAGTTATCAATTAGCCACTTTATATTTTATGTTTGATTGAAGCGTCGTTAGTTAAATCGAGCAATTTTGGGTAATTATCTACAAAAACTATTCACACTATCGACTTATTGTGTGCGCGGCATATCTTGAGTCCTGCAAGTATTTTATGAGCGGCTACGTCTTCCTGGAGGGGGCGACTTTATTCGTTGGCCACCATTGTTTTTTTAACCATCTTGGATATCAACAAGGCACTCTGCTACCAAAAACGTACAATCGATTATCTGTGTTCGTTCCGCGGCGAACTCAGGATAGGCCTCGGACACTATAATTCACCTACCTATCGATTCCTTTCGTTGTTACGGTTCAGAAAATCATAACGAAAACCTGCGCAAACGCTTATTTATTTTTAAAATGAATTATTTAAACATGTTAAAATGCTACTCAAACGGCCATACTGAGGCCGCCACCATACTGCGAGATGAGAGCACAATAAGAAAACCTGATTTCAACCAGAACATTAGTAAACGGAAATCATCTCTTGCTTCTTCAGTTTAGGTGGACAAGTTTTTGGTTGCGGTTTTTCCGAAATTACGTGCCTCGCTCGTGCTGCCGCGTAAACGTATAACGTCAGAAACTGCGACTAAAAACTTGTCCACCTGAACTGAAGAAGTGAGAGATAATTTCCGTTTACTAATGTTCTAGTCAGAGGCGTACGCAAAGGGGGGGGGGCACAAGGGGCACGAGGCCCCCCCAGGGAAAGTCAGGCGCCCCTACGTCACAGGCCAAACTTTTGCTTAAAGATTTTTCGTATGATAATAAATGTCGTAAGTATTTCAAATTGCCATGTAGCCTCAAAATTAGTCTCAAAATTCTAAAAAAAAAACATGCTACTGAAGATGTTAAAATGTTGCTCCATTGCTCAATTGTAAAAGTTGCCCCCCCCCCAAAAAAAAAAAGTTGGGGGTTATGCGGAAAACTTGCTCCATGGGCCTAAAAACGCTATAAAATGTGCGAATTTTCAGAGCTCCCGCACCCTCTGGCTGATCACACGGCGCCCCCTGGCTGACCACAAGGCGCCCCTTCAATCGCTGTGCCCCTCCCGAGAAAAATTCCTGCGTACGCCACTGGTTCTAGTCGAAATAAGGTTTTATTGTTGCGCTCTCATCTCGCTGTATCGCGGCGGCCTCACTATGGCTGTGCGTAGTGTTTGCGCAGGTTTTCGTTACGATTTTCTGAACCGTATATTGTTGGAGTATAACAAGTGTTAATCTTTTGAGTCATGATGATTTTTAATCAGAGGAAATCTTGTACGCTGTTTTATCACGAAGGAAACTCATTTTAAATTCGTCTTTAAAGTTTGAAATCGTTGCAAAAGTAATTTGTTTGTACAACAATACAGTGTCTCAGTTTCGCTAAATTCTGTGTTCTGTAAGTAATTCCCTAGTAGACTAGTAGTGGTTAGGTTTCGTAAACGGGACCTTAGACACTTTATTTCGTACCCTTTGTACCTTGCCAATAAGGGTTAAAGTTGCAACACCATACACTTCAATAATATCTAAGATGACTGGTCACCACTGTATCAAAGACTACTCATTTGTTCGTATTATTCAAAAGATAGGCTAATTCTAAGTTTAGTGATCAGAAGATTAATTATTATGATCATGTTTCCAAAAATTGTGGGTCCAAGCCCAAGATACTTCCAGAAACTTTGCTTCACCTTGGTATAGGTAAGAGTACAGTTCGAATAATTTAGACAGGTTTCTGTATGAATTAATGAATTGTTACTTGAAAATGTTCGGTGTGTAGAACTTCTATCAATTGAACAAGTTTTACCTTCACTTACCAATAAATCATTAGACAGAAATCAACAGTTTAAATTATCAAAATCTTTTTTTTAAGTAAGTTGCATAATTTGTTTATCAGGCTGTATGGACAGCAAAACAATATCATCCGCAAAAAAAAATATGATTTCACAGGTTTTTATGCAATTTGTGACATCGCATGTAAATACTAAATAAAAGAGATCCAAGGACAGAACCTTGAGGGACACCTAAGCTAACATCACTTGGATCACTGGTAACGTTTTTTGCACATGCCTTTCTGTTAAGATAATTGAAAATCAGTTTTCAGTACATCTGGCCATTTTTCAGTGACTATGGTTGGATACTTCAATTTTACCAAGCTCCAGAACAGCTTAGCACTTTTGTTCTGTTCTTATATAACATTGATCTATGTAAGAAATCATAATTTGGTTTCCGTATGTCTCAACTCTGGTAGGATGAGTCTACTTGAGCAAAAACTTAGTTTGGTGCTAGTTTATTCAAATATTTATCAGTTGTTCGGGCTCAAGCATTCTTTTTTCGGATCTCATGTAACATAACATTGATATCACCAATTATGCAAAAATATTCAACCGTTTCATATTTTTGTAAAATAAAACCTACATCAAAAATGAATTTCGTTTTCATTTTGCCAGTAAGTGATGTCTTGGGTATCGACCCCGTGACTGTTTTTACTACTCAACACCTCTAACTAGTCTTGAACCAATTTAATTGTGTGGAATTTGTTTTAAACCCATTTCTTGTCATTTTACCTTTTGGTAACGTTCGAAACCAGTCATACTGGTGATTAAACATTGTAACATTGCTTTTTCTATCTTTTTCTAAGTGCGGGTCATGAATATTTCTTAACTCTAAATGAAACCTTGTTTGCCTTCTAACTAACGCGAAGTTGCTCTGGTTGGTTTCCCTAACTCGCCCTCCTGGGACGGCTCGTATACTACACCATGCTGGTTTCAGTGGAATTTCACAGTATTGTTCTGAAGTGTTTGCAGAAAGCTGTAATTACGAGTGCGTGACCTGTAGGGTACTGAAGTTAATTACCACAGCGATATCTCATTCGTGTGGGGGTTAGCCCAGTGAGAACTCTTAAGTTCTTACGCACGTTCACATGGGTGATCCTGGCCTCTCGTAGTCTTATGCAGGGTGTAGTGGAGGTATGTGTGGCTCGAGATGCATGCCCAGCCTGCATTTAACCTAACAAATGCCTTTCCAGTAACAAGCCGGGACAACGTACCATACAAGACAGCCAAATATGTTAATCTGTCACTGTAGTATGACTCTTCTTGACTTGACAGACTGGTGGTTCCCCAGCCATAGTTTAGAGTTTGCGCTTTGTATTATATCTATCTTTTGGCCTTCTAATCCATTTTATTGTTCGGACGATCATGTTGCTTTGCATCACATGTGACCGTGTTAGGGTTAGCTCAATTGGTAGGAAAACAAAAGTATTGCTACGTTCTCAAATTTTAAGCATTCCTAACGTTTGTATACACGTGTAAACACGTGAGAAGGGGTGACTGTTATGTGATGATGAATGCCGTTGAACTGGCCGCAATGTCACAGAAGCGTATTGCAGGGCCTGCGATTGTTAAAATAGAAGTTAGTTGAAAAAGTATTACAAATCATTATTGGGAAAAAACAAGGAGAATTAATGTAAAAGAATCACATCAAACTCAATGGTAGGTCCAGGTTAGATCACCAATACATTGGGAATACGAGGACTAGGATAACACATCACAAGCGGTAAACATAGAATTACTGCAGCGTGTGTTTATCACCGACGCTTTGCAGCGTGTTGTAGTCATTCTGAGCATACCACGATGTTGCCATCTTGGGGTAAGATACTTGTAAAATAAGAACGGTTGAAGACCACATTCTCCCCCCCCCCCCCAACAGAATCTCGTGCTTGGCTATGTACCTTGTCCATTGAAAATCGGTGTCTGTTTAATGGTAACCTTCGTTAGCAACTAGTAGGGCTTACGTTAATGTTTGTGGGGGCATCAGCTTGTACTCCTGGAGAATTTAGTAGGAGACGAACTATGTTTTCATGTCCCCACTGTGCTGCCAGATGGAGTGGGGTTAACCCAGACTGAAAAAAAAATGGGATTTTATTTATTATATTACGCGTAATAAGTTATTGAAAGATAGCAATAAATTGTTGATCGTTACATTTCTTACTTACATCTGCGTGTATATCTTTGAAGAAACCCTCCGTAACTGAGGCTGGCGGTTCACTTTTTACAGTGGCAGGGATGTTGGTCAAAAGTTCTCGTACCACATCCGTTTGCCCGTATTGGGCTGCCACGTGCAATGCCGTCAGTCCCGTCTGCAATAAGAAAATTATGGTGAGTCCAAAACATGAGTTCGCAAGCTCAGTAGTTCTAAAGAGGTGGAAATAAAATACCTTTTTACTTGTCATTCGTCCAGATACTGATGCTTTAAGAGCATCTAGAACATTGAGATGTCCGTATCTGGCTGCTAGGTGGATGGCTGTCAGACCCTCCTGCAAGAGAGAAGGGCAAAAAATCCGTGTTAAGCAAGCCTTGATTTCGAAATGTCATGCTAATTCATATTAACCAGGCCTCGGTTTAGAATTTTCTTGTTAATCCACGTTATCCAGGCCTCGATTTAGAATCTTTTTGTTAATCCACGTTAAAGCAGCCCTCGATTTAGAATCTTTTTGTTAATTAATAAAAATAAATAATAATAATAAAACATTTGGTGCTTTAACACACAGGCCTGTTATGGACTGTGGGGTCACTAATAATCAGCCCAAGGTTGTTAAGCAACCAAAAATAAAAACAAGATGTATTATCGAAACAAGAGAGTAGTAAAGTTAAAACTAACAGAACAATGTTCTGGGGTCAGTTAAAGAAGATAAAATAAATAAAGTATAGAAACGTGGCAACAAATATCAGTAAAACGAGCCAGTATGGCACTAACAAAAGTTAAAACACTGATATAAACTACATAAAGTCAGACAGGTACTTAAACAAATCTACAGTCCGCAATTTTGTTTTGAAAGAATGTAACGAGGCTGCTGTCACCAACTCGCCAGGTAGATCATTCCACACCCTGACAATCCTGTTAGCAAAAAAGTGCTTCCGGCAGTCAGTGTGGAACGCTCCAGCAACAAGTGTTAGAATTCAGAATGACCACACGTACGTTTATGGCACGGAGTTCGAAATATCTGCAGAAGTCAACATCTACCAGAACATGCAGTAATGAATATGGATTATATAAGGTACAAATCAGCCTTAAGACGGCGTAATTCAAGCGAATCTAATTTAGTTAATTCAAGCCTCCTGGCGTAGGAAAACTCTTTTAAACCACGAAGTGACGTGGTGAAGCGATGTTGTACAGATTCTGGTTAACCAGACTTCGATTTAGGACTTTCTTGTTAATCCATGTTATCCAGGCCTTGATTTAGAATCTTTTGTTAATCCACGTCACCCAGCCCTCGATTATCTTTTTGTTATTTCTGGCTAACCAGACTTCAATTTAGGATTTTCTTGTTAATCCACGTTATCCAGGTCTCAATTAAAAAACTTTTTGTTAATTCACGTTAACCAGACCCCAATTTAGAATCTTATTTTTAATCAATGTGACCCGGCCTCGATTTAGAATCTTTTTTTTAAAGGTTAACCAGGTCCGGATTTAGAATTTTCTTGTTAATCCATGTTAACCAGCCTCGATTTAATTTTTTTTTGTTAATCTACGTTAACCAGCCCTTGATCAAAAATGTTCTTGTTCACCCATGCTAATCGGGCTTTCATTTAGAATATGCTTGTTAGTCAGTGTTAACCAAGCTTTGATTTAGAACTGTGTTTCAGATGAAAACCTGTGCTCTCCTCATTAGCTACGTCGAAGCAACTTGCACACTAGGGATGCAAAACGTAAAATTAAATGTAAAAAAATACAGATGCAAAGAATTTGTAATGTATTTATATTTTTTGGGTTTCTTTGTTTAATTATTTTCAAATTTCTAAATTATTCAAAACATGTTAAATAAATGCAGATGCAAACCTATTTACGTTGCCGTTTGGACTTATATGTCAGACTGCCTGAGCGGGGAAGCGAACCCACGACCTTTGAACCAAAGGCCGAGGTGATCCCACCGCTGAGCCATACTGACAGGCCGTGTTCTCACAAGGCCAGGCTGTAATGCTGACTGTTTATTTTGTTAACCTGAAGGGTTAACTCATTCATCACTGGTAAAGGCGATGAACGCTGCGTGTGTTTTACCTACGCAGTGTTGTCCTAACTGGTTTCCTTACCCTGTTCTCATCGGTGGGCTTGGCTCCAGCATCAAGCAGAATCTTTACAACGTCATCATGTCCACCTTCTGCGGCCAAGTGGAGGGAGGTAGAGTCACTGGTCTACAAAGATAAACATAGTGTTTAACAAAATCCAGAGATAATAAACATAACATAAAATAACATGCAACATTTTTTACGATTACTACCAAAAAACACACTTGCTTTGGGGTTGTTATAATGCAATACGGTGTGAAAAGGAGCATAGGAACTTCTCACCCTGCTGTCTGTTTGTCTATCTGTCTGTATCTATTATTAGTTTTGACCCCATTATCCACTTCATTTCTTACTATCCACGTGCATTTTATGCCCTATTTGTGGATTTGATGAAGTTTATCAATCAATAACATTAGAAGTAACCGGTCTAGTAGGTTGTGGGTGGTATAGTTTATTACTTTACAGTGTTACGTTCGTTAATGCTGGTTATTACGCTTACTTGAGTAATTATGTTTATTATGTGATTTTCAAGTGTTGCCATAATGAAAATTAAGTAGCCTAGGGCGTTTCCACAATGAAACTTAAGTGTCCTAGGGCGTTTTCACAATAAAAATTAGGCTTCCAAGGCAGAGGCGGATCTTACTGGTGTGCGTTTATCATATTATCAGAGGGACGCCGAGCCACCCACCAGTAGAGCCATGGGGGTGGGGCACCAGAACGTCCCAAATTTGAGCGACCCACCACTGGGTCTGCCACTTCCATGGGCAATTCCATAATGAAGATTACACTTCCTAGGGTGTTTCCATAATGAAAATTATGTATTCTAGGGTGTTTCCACAATGAAAATTACACTTCCTAGGGTTTTTCCACAATGAAAATTATGCATCCTATAGCATTTCCACAACGAAAACGCCGCCTATGGCATCTGCGCAATGAAAATTATGCATCCTGTTATGGGGAATTACGGGATGGGAGCAGACGGGAGTTTAGTTCAGGATAAATTTTCTAGCTTGCCTTGAAACTCTTTTACGGGCCGACTGAATATGAGTGGCATAATAATAAATTGGGGTGAGGTTGAGTTTGGAAAAGATTTCAAATTTAATAAGCCGAAGTTGGTGACTTATAGTTATGTCGGAGTCAAGGAAAATTATAACATTCTGTAACTTGGGGACCAACCCGTAACTGGTTGCCGTGTGAGAAAGTGCAATTGTGGACATTATTTTCAAGTGAAAACGACTGTTGTACATTATTAACTTGGTCAGTGGCACTGTTAAGGCTTAATATTAAGTCTTGCAGCGTCTTGATATTGTTGTGGATCTTCGTGGGTTGTCGCTTCCGGTCGATTGTGCGGGAGGTATTATTGCAAGAAAGTTTTCAAAATCTCAAAGTCGTGACCGAAAATCGGCACATCTAGGAATCGATGGCAACAATCCTAGGGCTTTTCCACGATGAACAGGCTTAGTTCTTTCATAATCAATGCTTTCGTTTGACTTGCATGGGAGTCGTTAATAGTTGATAACGTGGTTTTAAATTTACTCTTACTACTTGAAGTCAGTCTGAACTGGGAGGCTGGAGGCAAAAATTAATTCCTTTGCCCTTAATGGCTTTGTTTTTACTATTTAATCAAGAAAATTCTTTTTAATTGGCTTTTATAGAGCAGTGACACGACGTAGTATTATTGTATATAACTCTATGCTGGAGCCTTAATGGGTTAGCTGCAAGGGGCACTGCAGAGAGAAACAGAAGGGCGTTATACCGAAGCCGATGCTGTGAAGAGTGATTTCTTAGACCTAAAACGCGCGATTTTTGTTGTTGGAGAAAACAACGTTATTTTAAGCCTAAGAAATCCGCTCTTCCATTGTTTTTCCCTCCATTTTTATGTAGTGCACCTTGTAGTTATGCCCTCCAAAACCTATACTGGTGCCAATATGGCGGCAAATGTCACTGCAGTCTATAGTGCTCATGTCGTTCTCTTACTGGCCCGTGAACAGGTTAGGCTGTTACTCGATCGCGGTTCCATGCTGCTTGTCGACTTTTTAACTTTTTCTTTGTAACCAACTGTGTACACACGCCGACTTGCCACTCACACAAGCTACGTGTTTGCCAGCGTAAAAAATAGGGGCAAGATCAATGGATAATGAAATATAACCCCCCCCCTAAAAAAACTGCTTACCTTATTCCTAGCAGTAATGACAACTACTTTGTTGAAACGCATTAATTCTTCCATCACAGCTTCACTTCCTTTCATTGCTGCAATGTGGGCACACGTGAAACCATTCTGGAAAATGTTTTAAAATTTGTTAAAATTTGTGAACCACAGCACTGTGACAACCAATCAAAAGCAACAAACTCACAGAAGTAGTGTTACGCAAAAGCATTAGTGAAAACAACATTACAATGTACGGTATTAACCACTTAAAAAATATTTGTCTTTCGGCCTCGTAGTTTCAAAGGAAAGCATACTAGGGATTGCCTGGTTGCAAACTGTTTTACGGAAAGTAAAGAATCACTATTTTAAAAATGAATTTTTATAAATGATGATTTTATTTACCGTTCATGTCAAACCTAATTGTACTTTCCTTAGGATTCATAATGCTTCGCATAGATTTGTTTATCATAAAAACATTTGGAGTAGATTTTGATAAATTATGATTTTATTTAACATTCATGTCAGACCAAAATCTTCTTTCCTTGGGATTCATGATGCATTGCACAGATTTATTTACCATAAAAGATTTTGGCGTAGATTTGATAAATTACGCTTTGATTTTACGTTCATGTCAGAAAAAAAAATGTTCATTTTATGGTATTCGCGATAGGTCACATAGATTGATTTGTTGCACAAACAATTGGTGGCAATTCTTGATAAAGCATAAATAATTTTTCAAGTGGTTTTTCACAGTTGCAGTACACTGGTAGGTATTTATAACAGACTTAGCATAATTAATAGCGACATAATTTAATAAATAAGTAGTAAAACATACATAGCAACAACATATTACAATGAAGTTGTAAAGCGTGATATTGAAGCATTCAAGTTCTATTTCAAGGCACAGTTAGCAACACAAATATTGCTACAAATTAAGATTATTAGTGACTCGCTACACTATCACATGGGAATAGTGGAGGTTTGGTAGGAATTAGGATTTTTCTTTTCTGCCTACGCTACCAGTTGATTCAATGCCCACTTGTACCAGTTGATTCAAGAAATGTTACCACATTGAAATCACTAGTTTACTGGAAACCATTGAGAAACCCTATCTCTCCGCAACGATTGTCACTGGCAAGCATCTCAGAAAAATTCATGGAATGTCTCCGTTGTGATGGGAAATGGAATTTGCATCACACATTAGTGACACATCCCAATCAAATCCCCTCTGTTCTCATGGTAATGTTTGACGGCATCAGAAAGTGCTAATTTAAAACAGGGTCCGAGTACCAAGAACAAACACCAAATTTAAGACAGAAGTGTTAACTTGAACGGCATAATAAGATACTGCTTTATCTTTTCTGCAACACAGTACTGTACGACAGACGTGTTTTGTTATTAAGGTATATTTAAATCGAGTAAAACAACTTTATATGGGACCAGTAATCAAGCATCAAAAGCCACGACTGTTGGCAAGAAGGCTTATGACTACATCCATCATCAGAAACTTGCAGTCACGAGCTGTTTGATTGCATTGCTTTCATGAACTGGACGCGACAGTATATTCACGTAATCTGCATGGACGTGAGACTATGGGGTGAGATAGCCTGGTGGTTAGCAAACCTATCTTACATACCGGAGAGCCCGGGTTTGAACCTGACCTCAGCCACCTGTAGCATTTTTGGGAAGAGAAGAGCCCTGAGATGGCTCATGCTCATGATCCAAGGATTTTTCAACTGAAATAACCTAGCGCAATTGTTCCACTCTCTGTCTGATGCCCTGGTGTTGGCTGGGAGCGCGTCAAACCTTGTGAACATCTAGATGAGACGTAGATATCTGACCACACGTCCACTGAGTCTTTACAGAGTGACTATCTATCAGAAGAATGCATTCCTGGGTCGAAAGGTTAACCAGACCCATACTAGCAGATTTGTTTCCTTCATGGTACGTACACCTATTGAAATAAGCACCTTAAGTGTGACTGGTACAATACAATACAATACAAATATCGCTGTGACGGTAGCAAGATTGATTTTGACACTCGCTGTACAACAAGTAGATCAACAACACTGAGTCAAGACATTTATTACTCACGTTGTCCTACAAAATGGTGGAAGAAAACAGAAAAACAAATTATATTCATGCAAATTTATAACAGTTCCTTAACTTTGTTTGTAAAATCTGTATAAATTTCATACAATGTTTAAAAATTAGTGCAAAGCATAACAACTGAAGAAAAAAAACCCTTAACTCCAGCTAGTTATGTTACAAACTATAATTTAAACCATACCAAAACAAGAATTGCATAGCTTTTCATCATAATTATTTACCGATTATCTTTTACAGGAAAACCATTTACTGGTAGTACATTCTAAGTATTTCACATTTAAAACATTAGAATCCCCCCCCCCCCCTTTATAACCCATCTAGGATTGACAACTTGATACATCCCTCTGTCTCATGCAAGTGGAGACTTTTGTTTACAGACATATTGCCAACAAAAAAGTTAACGAAACTCGCTCCACTAAGTGACTGCAAGAATTTATACGGTTGGGGAGGAGAATTTGTGACTGAGATCCCTTCTGAAACGTCTTAGATTCATTCCTATTGGTTCCGTCTAAGTTTATAGAGGGCGCCATGAGTTTTATGTGGGAATTCCTACCCGTTTTCAGCATAAAAATTCAATTAACCGAAACGAAACTAGCTTGTATCTAGACCAAATACAAGCTAGTTTCGTATCGTGTAATTGAATTTAGGTATTATTTAGGTTATCTTTGTTGTAATTTAGTTTACTTTAGATTAGGGCTGAAAAATGAGCAAAAATTACCAGATTGAACGCATGGTTTCTTCTGAACACTCGGCCAGAACTAATAGGAATGAGTGTAACACGTTTCAATTGGGGCTTTTTAAAGCTACAAATTCTCCTCCCCCAACCCTATAAGTTCTTGGTAACTGGGATACCGCTGATAGAGATTTGTTGTTATTACTGAAAGTCACTCTGCTGAAAAACTGACATGCTCCCATAGGTGTGTTTTATTGTTATTACCAAAACTCACGCCGCTAAATGATCGGGGCACTTCTAGTTCGTTGTCACTACTGAAACTTCCTCCACTAATAGAGATTTGTTGTAATGACGAAACTCACAGGGTGCTCCTAAAAACGGTATGTTGTTACTAACGAAACTCATTTGCTATATAACTAGGATACTCGTAATAGTGATTTGTTATCACAGAAACTCACTCTGTGAAATAACCGTGGTACTCGTAATAGTAGTACGTTGCTATTAATGAAACTCTCTCTGCCTAATAACATGGCAGAGGCGTAACTCCAAAATTGGGGCCTGGAGGCGGGAGTGCAGTTGAGGACCCCTTTCATAAAAAAAAAGCAGTTGTGCCATCACGCACGGTGAGAGATGAGTAGAGGGCCCCTTTTATTTGCAACACAAGGCAAGAGCCCAGTGGAGACCCTTCAAAAAAAAATACAGTTTTTGCCACATAAAGCGAGAACCAAGTGGACCCCTCCCCCCCAACAAAAAATAAAACAATTAATTTTTTTGCCACACAAAACACAACTTTCACGGAACGATAGCAATAACTTGCTTTCTGATATTTTGCTGTTACTACAAAATTTTAAATTGGGGCAAGTGAGGGGGGGGGGGCCCTCAAAGTCGATGGGCCCGGAGGCGGCTGCCTCCTCTGCCTCATTGTAGTTACGCAACTGTAATCTGGATAGTCCTAATAGTGGGACTAGCCAGGTTATTAAGGAAAATATTGGAACTATTGTGTTATTATTTTTCTTGTTAATGGTTCTTTATTAATTTGGTTTCCACGTCAGACTTAGTTTTTGGTCATAGTTTTGTTCATTACGTACCGTGTTAGCCATAGTGACTAGTTCGGGGCGATGTTTGAGGAAGAGTTTGACGATTTCGGAGTGATCGTTTTCGGCTGCCAGATGAAGGGGTGTTTGCCCCAGCTGCAACGTAATAAAGACAAGTATTAGAACCACAATGGTCAGTTGCTTTCCCAATATAGAAAACAAAAGAGTTTGTACCTCATCTGTTGCGTTCGCATCAGCTTTCAGCTCCAGTAAGGTGTTGCAGACCTTAAGTTGTCCATTCTGGGCCGCCAGATGAAGGGGCGTCCGCTTAGACTATGATGATACAGAAAACACCAAAAAATGTTTTGATGTATAACTGTAAAACAGCACTGTATACAACTGCTGCATACTCGAGCACATTAATGCTGAAATAAATTATTCTGTATCCTCTTAACCATGAATTATTGTCATGCTGTAACTATCTAGCACAAAACCTTATGCTAAAATGCCTAAAATCGATTTTCACTCTGGTTTGGCGTATGTTTTTAGCACTTTTCAAGTTTACTTACGAATGAAAAATACGCAAGATTCCAGAAAGACAAGAATGTTTTCAACTATTGGCGAATTTTCGATAGTCAATTCTGCTGTGGATGGATAAACCTAGCCACAGCAAAATTGACTATCAAAAAGTCGCCAAGAGTTGAAAACATTCTTGTCTTTCTGGAATCTTGCATAATTTTTTTTTCATCCATACGTAACTGCTACGTTCCAGAGTATGCATCTTTACATTTTTAAACTTTTCAAGTTAGCATGTCAACTAACAGCCTACCAATAACCCATAGCTTTTCCGAAATAATACTAATGTAATACCTATGCAATACTTATATCTCTCTTTTACGGTAGTTTTGTCCCATTTCCTGTTACATCTGTCCGAGACCCATTTTTCCCACTTTTTTCATTGGGGAATTGTCACCCCATAATTTCGGACTTGGATGAAAGACGTTCTGCGCTTCATCCTGCGACTCTAAAGATGTGCCTCTAGGAAGTCCATGTTGGCTTGGGTACTATCGTTCTCTACGCTGTACCTTGTTTCTACATCACTACATTACCACCTTTTCCAATCACTGTACCAAGAACACAGCATCAATGAGAGCACGACAGATTCAATGAGTGACCTGCCCAATTCATTTTATCTACTCATGGTACCAATTAATTGTTCCTATTAACACGACATTAGGAATTATTTAAACATATTCCGTGTTCAACATGATCTTACCAATGACACAATGACCGTGAGGGACTTGATTAGTTGGTTGTACCCGTTCATATTACTACTGTAGTTAATTGTGCCCGTTAACATTACGAAAGATTTTGAAGAATATTGCTCTTCAAGGTGGCATTACCAGTGACACAGATTACACGAGGACACTGTCGGACTTGATAAATGACTTGACTTAGTTAGACAAAGTTGATGGTTTTTCTTAACATAACATTAGGAAAGACTTAAGCATGTTACTTCTTCAGCATGGCTTCTTTTAACGGCGCAGCATCCATGAGGGCAGGCACTATTAGGATTCAATGTGGCCTGCCCAGTTGGTAGTGCCCATTCGTGGTACTAGTTGATTTTCTTAACATAACATCAGGAAGACTTAAACATATTATGTTTTTAATGTGGCCTTACCAATGACACAACACCCTAGAGGGCCCTACTGGATACAATGAGCGACCAGCCCAGGTGGTTGTACCTATTCATAGTACCATTTAATTGTTCTATGTTCCAACATATTACGTCTTCAGTGTGGCCTTTCCAACGAAACAGCTTCCAATATTGGATTCAATGAGCGACCTACCGTGTTGTTGACTGTACCATTTTGGTACCATTTGGTTGTTCTTCTTAACATAACGTATAACGTAGTGAAAACTTAAGCATGTTATGTCTTCAATGTGGTCTTCCCAACAACACAGCTTCCATGAAGGCACTATTGGATTCAATGAGCAACCTAACGAGTTGATTGTACTTATTCATGGTACCAGTTAGTTGCTCTTCTTAACATAACATCAGAAAGTATTAAGCATATTACGTGTTCAGTGTGGCCTTACCAACGACACAGCATCCATGAGGGCACTGTTGGACTCGATGAGTGACTTGACTAGCTGGTTGTACCCGTTCATGGCGGCCAGATGGAGTGGCGTGATGCCGACTTTG
This sequence comes from Lithobius niger, assembly GCA_023313725.1. Taxonomy (NCBI): domain Eukaryota; kingdom Metazoa; phylum Arthropoda; class Chilopoda; order Lithobiomorpha; family Lithobiidae; genus Lithobius; species Lithobius niger. The sequence goes on from JAHWFP010240919.1 coordinate 18,020, forward strand.
GAGCGGGCATTGACGAAGGCCTTGTGTTCCAGCAGGACATCCATGACTTCTCGGTGACCCTTTTCAGCAGCCACATGCAGGGCTGCCTTGCCGTGCTACAATGTAAAATTGAAAGATACATAGTTAAAACATGTTTGTAAATCTACAGGTGTGGTAGGGTAATAGTTTTACAATCTGTACTATTTTTTCTCAACATTCTAGGAACTACGTTAATAATATGTCGGCACTCTGCTAGGTGGACCACATGACATTAGGCCTATATTTTTTTGTTGCTTTTTAAAAATCTTTATTCGTGTTAGTATATCCTAAGCAGTTCTTCGATTCTTAGCTCAGAGAAAGATGTTATTGTTCCTTAGGGGACGGAATGTTCTGAAAGCCAGAAGTAGAACCCATGGTGCCCTCTAGGTCCAATCAGCTAAACTGATGGTCCTATCCGTATCGCGAAGGAGGTCCTAACTCTCCCAAATTCTAGCTCTAACCAATCCTTGGTAAATCGTGGGATGTGTTTGTAAAGAAACCTGAAATCTTGAAATGAACAGCGTGAAATCTTGAAATGGAGGAGAAGTTAACACAACCCCTTCTCAATTTACTTACATCATACTTCGAAAAACCTGATTTTACGTAGGTTAACTTTTTTCATTCAGTAATGGTAATGCATCCTCAAAAATTGATGGTTCATGCAAAAGCCTTATAAAATGTGCAACAAAATGACCCTACTCACAAGCTAGTTTACAGCAATTACAGTGGCTGCACTGGGTACAAAGTTGACAAGTTGATCAGTGAAGAGAAGGTCAGCTGCGTATTCTATACGGTACTTGGGTACTCTGTACGCTGACAAGGATGATTTCCGCAGTTGGTAAACTAAGGATTCTGGCTACACCCTGCCTACTCATAAGTGATGTTGATAGATAATTTTAAGTTAGAAAGTTGCAACTGGGAAATGTGTACTTTCCATTATTGACCATGCGGTTTCTGGATCCAGTCACAAAACCTCGGGTTTTTTTTATTACACATGGAACATGATGGGAGGTTTAGTGCAAATTTAGGAACATTTGAAAAAATCCGTTGCTACTTTTATGTCCTAAAATTTCTACAACATGGTTTGTACAAGGTTCTGGAAATCCTAAAAAGGTCCTGGAAAGCACCTACGAAATTCCAGTACTGGAAATTCTGAAATTTTAACGTTTTTGGAGAAACGTCCTAGAATTATTTATTAGGGGTATAATGGGACTGGTCTCTGCTTAGGAGTGGCCTTCAAGCCCCAGTGTGGTGCCTTTATTTACTTCACATACAATGCCGGGCTGGCTCACTCTATGTTAACACTTGATATGAAAAAAAATGCTATTATTTGGAAAAGGTGTCGGGTATTTTTGGCGGAGTCCTGGGAACATGCTGGATTTTAAATATGAAAACCCGGTATAACTCTTGCTAAATTGGTACGCAGACATGACCTTTAGATTGTAGTGTGTGTTTTAGTAATATTCCTAATGTAGAAAGGCAATAACTGCATTTTTAATGGAGAGTTAATCTATAATTTTTGTTGGTTCTTACATTTACACTTTTACAAAATTAAATTTACTTATTTTGTTTATATTTATCTGAATTAATTAAAGAAGAAGACAATTTAGAAAACAAATGTGCAAATGGGGTAAAGTAATAGGATAAGTAAGAACATGGACCTCAGTTCTTCTTCGGTGTTATTGCGTATAAAGAATGGTCTGCTTGCATTCTTGTGAATGCCTCTTTCAAAAACGGAACAAAAGACCTGGTGTAGGTTTCCACTTTTGCTTACCTCGTCGAACACATCCACACGGG
>JAHWFP010240920.1:0-13172 GCA_023313725.1 Lithobius niger
CTAGTTTAGCATCTGCAACAAAGGGTTAAGTCTTTTTTCTCGGTCCCTATTCAAAGCCACATTAATCATCGTAGTTTAAACCAATTATAGTAATAGTCTATTTGTTTTCTCTTGCTAATTCAATGATCGAGACGGCTACTAGTTGCCTAACATCAGTGCATAATTAATTAATCCTCCTCAAAGAATGAAATCCAAAATTCCAAATGATTTCTTGGCCGCGGTTCCACAGTGCGTAAGCAAACCATAAAACTAGCGGTCACTTGCGTTACTGGTTTTTGATCAGCTGCGATAGCATAGCGTGATGGCGCACGCCTCTCACTTAAAGACGAACCCATTACGATACTTCACCGGTTTCATTTTTAAAGCTGGACGTTTAGTAATAGTTATTGGTTAAAAACTATTGGTTATCGATTTTTAAACCACGGCTGCGAAGATTTGCATGTCGAGCGGCCAAATCTTCGCAGCCGTGGTTTAATAATCGATAACCAATAGTTCTTTAATAAATAACATATTTATATCAAGGTTGGGACGTCAAGCTAACTCGTATTTAATTAAAACGTGTTTGTGTTTTGTGAAAGGTCATTCCAGTTTAGTTTACTGAGGGTGGAGTGGTTGGAAGACGAGTCGTCGTTTGCGTCCGTTTGTGGGGGATTGGGCAGCGTCGTTTCGCCGTATTTCACGCTAGCCAGGTCGCTTGTGTTTTCGAAGCTTTTCGGAGTGATAGAACTTCGATAAAAGGCTGCAGGGATAGAATGACATTCTGGGAAGGTATGTAATTCATTTTGAGCGTTTGTAATTTGAGAATTGTTTAAAAACTAGGTAATAGGGTAGCGATATGAATGAAGGTCATTGCATTTTAGTTTGCGGAGGGAGAGGGAGGGGGGAGTTAACGCAGCGTGAATGGCTTAGATATTGGCCAGACCTATAAGAGTTTGCAGGGATGGGATTTCATTCCTTTTAAGTAATTAAGTTTTGTGCGTTTTTATTGCGTTACGTTTTTCTTTTCACGATGTAATTTGGTCGTTGGTGTGTGTTCCCGGTCGCGTGATCCGGAAGTGTCAAAAGTGTTGGTTATTGGCAAAAGTGTTGGTTATCGGCAAAAGTGTGAGGTAACTTGATAACCCACACTTTTTGCGATGACGCACACTTCCGGTGTTGGTTAACGGGATTTAACCAACGGAAATTTAGCATGGCGTTGAGTTAGCGTGACGTCACAGCCGTGGTATAAATTAGAATAATAGTGAATTGAATCAGCGTTCAAAATATTCAGCACCGTTTGGCAGTTTTCTGGCATGTGAGTGCCTTGTTGGACTCCAAACCGTTTGGTCCTGGCATTTTGAAAATTTCATTTATCAACGGTGGACGTTGCTATACGGCCCGACTGAAACATGATAACTTTGACCAATAACTTTCGACAAAGTTATTGGTCAAAAATAGTTTTAAGAATTCGCTCCCCCCACCTCCGTCCATGAAAACAAAATACTAAGAAAGTCAAGAACGATTTCCAAACAAGTAGCCAAATTCTAAGTTAATTTCGCATGCCGGCATTAAACTATATAACTTTATTGTCCAGTTGTTTTATACACGTCAGTAGGGCCGCAGGCCATTGTCAAGAACCTAGAATAATTTCAATGAAAGCTTTATATAGTTGCCACCCATTGGTCGGTTGGTGGTGACGTCGACCGCTGACGAGGGCTACATAGTAAAAGCCATAGGTCGGAGGATGGATGATGCCATTCGGCTGAAGTAAAAATTACGAACTTCGTACGTTTGTTGCGAACAATAATCTTTGAATATCTCTAGTAGAGGATTTCTCCGACGCATTCGACCCATTTTCGAACATAGACCTAGAAAAGTGCCATAGAATCTGTGTGCAAAATTTGATAGAAATTCGATAATTCGTTAAAACGTTATAGCGCGAACACACAGACAGACACCTAGACAAACAGACAGACCGACAGACAAACCGTTCGCAATCAATGATACCGTTAAGAATCAATGAATCATGCATTTATTATTAATCGCCAACAAAACACTGACTTTGTGCGTTACTATTTTTACCTTATAAACATTATATTTTTTTACTTCTGAAGATGGGACTGTGCGTTTTACCACCGAATTAATAAGCTTATATCATGTGCGAGAGGCTGCATGAGAAGACTTGCGCATATGTATGGTTTTATGCCATGCCGAAAAATCTAAAATGGAGGCCCAAATTGGCATAAAAAACGGTTTGTTGGAGCGTAGCTCCGCTATAAAGACACTACAATGTAATTTTATCACGCGAACACCACAAGGGTCAAACCACACTTTGCAGGCAGTATGATGGGAGTCTGGACAAAGTTTAACAAAAAAAATCCGGATCGGACATGGAGTTGACGAACCATCAGGATGATAAAATGGACCAATAGCAAGAGCCAAAATCCAAACAACAACAAGCCATTTCCGTTGTTAAATGCATCCGATTGTTAAAAGGTTGATTGTCTTAGGTTTGTTACTTATTGTTTAGAAATTACAAGGCAAGTTTTATAATTTTACTAGGGGATTTGGCCCAGCTCCCCTGGCAGCCTTTCCCTGGTTGAATGTTATCACTACTGTCAAAGGCCGACCCTTTTTGGCCAAACAGAAAAGAAAGCGGAGCCTGCTCCATTATGTCAACAGTGGAACTGATGACGGCGCTAGTATGTTCTAACTTTTAAACGGTTTATCAGACTGAACAAAAAAACCAGTATGGATATTATTTGAAATGAATCTTTCCTGACAAAAGGCGTTATTCAAGTTTCGCAAACATCCAAGATGAAGGCCCAAACACTGCATTAAGCATCCAAAAATTCGTATTTTGACTTTTACTTCGACAGCAAAGTCCTTCTGACCAAATTCGCCTTTTGTGTCATGGATAATGACTAAAAACTAACTTTTTGAGGGTTTGGGTGGAGGGGTTCAAGCAGTGTGGGATTTGTAGCGTTAGGGTTTAGAGCTGATCAGTAACACTACCACTGCTTACAAAGTGATGAAATTTAGTATTCAGATAGAAGTGTTTGAAATTCGAGGTTTGTTTCTAACTACGTTGAAACGGAGAACTAAAAGGAATTAATGTTGTATGACCTGGACACAAGCTGTAACGCCCCGTGTAATCTAATGGTCTGCATACATTGTCTACTTAAAATTTCATAAATCTTTTTCACGAAGTAGCTCGTCGAAACCTATAATGTGTTGCACAGATTCGGATTGCGTGAATTCATGCTCTGCAATTAGCATCAATATATTAGTGATGAAATTTAGTATTCAGATATAAGTGTTTGAAATTTGAGATTTGGAATTAGCAGTGATAGCAAAAGCATACACAAGGCACTTATATTAGTCAGCATAGGCTATGGGTTTGTTTCTAACTATGTTGAAACTAAGAACTAAAAGGAATCAATGTTGTATGACCTGGACACAAGCTATAACGCCCCGTGTAATCTAATGGTCTTCATACACTGTCTACTTAAAAATTCATAAAGATTTTCACGAAGTAGCTCGTTGAAACTTATAACGATGTGCACATGAGTCGGATTGCGTGAATTCATGCTCTGCAATTAGCATCAATAATTAGTGTGCACAAACCATTAGCTGCCACGTGGCGATGCAGCCTGAATCAACGTCACAGGGCATTGATTCCGCTCAGTTCTCAGTTTCAAGGACGTTCGAAACAGACGTATCGCTTATGCTGAGAATTTAAGGTAAGATTTAAGGCTAGATTCGAATTGACTCTTTCTGAATTTTGCAGTGTATCTCATTTGTCTTTCAATGCAAGTATCTAATTTATTTCAAATCTAATGTGTCTCGAATTTTGTGGATCTTATTCATGTCATATCACGTGTATCTTGTATAATGTATCTCAAATCTGTTGTATTACATTTCACTCCAATGGTGCGTGATATCTCATATCTCGTCCATCTTAATTATCTCTTATCTGAATTATTTCATGTCTCTCGTATAACTAATTTACCTGGTTGTTCATGTTTCTTCCTTGCTTTTAATCTTTGTAAATAATTTATCTCATCGCGTGTATTTATCTCATCGCGTGTATTCTTGTGTAGAATATTTATCCCAAATTTAGTGTATCTTATTTATCTCATAGCATACCTCATGTAGATAATTTATCTCATACCTCATATAAATCATTTATTTCAAATTTAGTGTCCCTAATTTAGAGGTTTGATGTGCTCCACCCTTAGCTTAGGCACCAAAAGATGAGGGGGACAATTTTGCTAGGTAATTCAGTCAGGAATCTATAAATAAAGTAATTTGTTGCTGGAGCAACGGGACTGGCAAGGACCCAGGAGGTCGCTGATTGCCAGCCAAAAAGGGGAGAGCATTGGCTATATGCTGGTAAAAGGTAGGAGGATTTTTCAAAAGCAGAAATTAAAAGCAAATGAATGATATAAAAATAAACAAGTTTAAAAAATCGTTTAAAAAACAGCATGGCCAAAAGGGTGGAAAAGTGGAGGCTAGGGCAGGGAAGGGTAGGGTCACAACTGCCTTGCCACCAAGGTTAGACCTGCCAGAGACACAAAGGTCCCCGATGGCCTCACCAGAAGTGTAGTAAAGGTACGGGAGGGGAGTTGGCCAGTTGTCATATGTAATGAATAAAAGATTTAAAAATATATATGTAAATTTAAAAATCATCCAGTATAAGCTAAAAATACAAAAGAAAAAAAAACCATGGTTAGTTGCAGGTACCGAATGGGTTGTAAGCGCTAATACTGACCGTTTTTTTCGTGGTGGGGAAACTAACAAGCTCTCTTGATAAAACGGATAAGGTTTTCAGTAAGTAGCTCCCTGCGGAAGCCTCCCTCCGAGTTCATGCTTACTGTCCTTGAACGTAGGGCATTCCAAACCGGGACGACCCGGACCGCAAAGAAATTTTTTCTGCAGTCAAGCCAAGACCCCTGGACCGCAAGCTTCGAAGGATGACTCCGGATATTATGAAAACAAGGGGCAAGGTCAAAGAGGGGTAAATCGACCGACATAAGGTTATGTAGTATTTTATACGTTAAAATATGGTCAAATCTCAGTCGACGAAGTTCCAACAGTTCAAGGCCTGCCTTGGAAAGCCGTTCCAGATGATCAACATCATGAAATCCATGGAGGCGTTTGGTGAATCTCCTCTGTACCGACTCGATTAGGCCGATGTCTTTCACCAAGTAAGGCGACCAAACCGGCGTGGCGTACTCAAGAATTGGGCGGATGAAAACTTTGAATGCCCATACCTTAGTCGTGAGATTTTTCGAGGTGAAGCAATGGTTAACCACAGCCAAACGGCAGAATGCCATGGCACTCACCTTCGAACAGTGTAAGGACACCTTCAAGTCTGATGAAAACCAGATACCGAGGTCACGGATTTCCTCGACCACTGGGAGAGTTTCGTCCCCAAGTAGATAATGATAGTCAGGGGAATCAGGTCCAATATGGAAGGATTGGCATTTCAAGTTAGATAACGGTAACTGCCAATTTTTGGACCAAAGAAGGACATTTTCTATCTCCTCCCTGAGTGCAGGTGAGGGTCCGGCTGCCAACAATTCAGTCCCAATTTTGATGTCATCCGCAAATTAACTCCATATGGTGATGAAAAGGTCAAGGTCAAATCATTTACATATATCAAAAACAGAAGAGGCCCAAGCACCGAGCCCTGTGGCACTCCACATGGTACCCCGATCTTAGTAGAAAGCTTACGCTCAATGGTTACTTGCTGGGAACGATTTCTCAAAAAAGCAGTTAGCCAATTAAAAAGAAGACCACTGATGCCACATCCACTTAGCTTTGAGAGAAGTTTTCTGTGAATCACCGACTCGAATGGAAAACTCTTCTAGCTATTGCATAAGTGAGTCCCTAATGATAGCCTCCATAACTTTGCAAATTACGCATGTGAGGGCTATCGGCTTATAATTAAGGGGGTCAGAGGGCGAACCTTTTTTAAATATAGGGACAACGTAGGCACATTTCCAGATCTCCGGGAGATCACCTTGTTCAAAAGACAAATTAAAGAGTTTAGAGAGTGGATAACAAATTTCAGCAGATGTCTGCTTGAGCAGAAAAGAGGAAAAACCGTCAGGTCCGCACGACAAACTTAGTTTAAGTTTATTCAATGTAGAAAATACACCTGCCCTATCAAAGTTCACTACGCTACAATTTTGACTAAGGATGAAGTTCTGGGGTAAGGGTAGATTTTGATTCCCATCGTCCATAATAGAATTTGGTGCAAAAATAGCACTTAATGCCTCAGCCTTCGAGAGGTTGTCCACCAAGAGTCCACCCGATGACTTAAAAGGTGGCAAGGAGCGCGACGACTTGGTTTTCTGGTGGTAGAACTTAAAAAGGGTCGAGATGTTGCCGCCCCGGATAACCTTCTCCTCCCGTAAAACGTGCCCGAAAGTCAAGCTTATGGGGAGCCGCCTGGCCCGCCTTTCTTGGGTCGTGTGAGCAGCTACCACACTGTGCAAGATTTAGTTTAAAAGTCACCACACAATGGTCACTATTACCAAAGTGTGGCCCAACCCTCAGATCAAAGAGGAGACGATCATCATCGTGAAAATCAGATCAAGTATATTTAATCCGCGAGTAGGTTTGTCAACCTGCTGGGAAATACCAAGTGGTGCGAGCAACTCAAGGAAAAGGCGGTGATGAGGGTCAATAGCACGATTTAGATGCCAATCCACAGTAGAGAGATTAAAATCTCCCAGCAGCACATTGGAATGACCCTCATTCAGAGAATCGGCTATGAAGTGGCACATATTCATGACCGCATCCTCAGATCTGCTATCGGAAAGATAACAGAGAGTAAAACTAATATTAAAATTTGGTATCGCTAAAACCATCCCCTCGACCCGTGCTGACACATCCACCAACGCAGCAGCTATCTCCACTCGGTGAAGAATTAATAATCCCCCACCACGACTACCACGATCACGTCTCACAACCACATACTTTTTTAGGTCGGCAACCATAGCGTCAGTAAAATCAGAATGAAGCCATGACTCTACAACAAAATAAAATCAAAACATTCGACCTCGACCAAGTCATGAAAACAACCAATATTGCGAATAATACTTCGTGCATTGAACATGGGACAGGACAATGTCTGCAGAGACGTGCTGCAGGTAATTAAAGAATCAGGTTCAATGCTGGGTGGTTTCCCAATTACATCACCCCGTTCTGTTCATCAAGCTTCTGTTGTAGCACTGACTTTCCACGCGATGTGAGATGTATCTTGTCTCTGGTTAGGAGAGTTTGGTCTTGAATAATTTCGCTGTCCATGGATAGGAAGGAAATGTCTTGCTTAACACACATTTTCCTAATAAGACAATTTGTATGCATCACTTGGAGGTCAATTACACGATATTCTCTCCCTAGTCTTTGGAACAGTCCTATTACGGTAATGCAGGGTGTGGGGCAAGCACGCTTGACGGATGAAGAAAAATCTGCTAGGATCATTGCAATACGGTTTGGGGGTAGGGTCCCTACATTGTTTGTCCCAGCACATATGACGAATGATCCGCTACGATCACTTGCCTTCAAGAGCTCTGGTAATTTAGTCTGTAGCTCCTCCACTTTCATCCCTGGGAACGTCCATGTTTGTGAATTTGAGTGGCAGCTGCCCTTTAAGTTACGGACGTTAGAATCGCCAATAATAGTTCATTTTTCCAACCAATGCTGCACCTGATTTGCACTACTTTGTTTACAGTTGGCACTATCATTTCCAACAGTTAGACTGGATTGTGGCTTGCATGCATAGTTTAAATCTTTTTCACAGTTTTTGGAATTGCAAAGGGTCGAAACATTTGGTATCGGATCAAAATTGTTCTCTTGACGGTTAGTATGTTTAGGTGTCGATGGTTTTCTTCGTTTGTGCCGGTGGGCACCACGCATGAATGTTATATTTTTAACCATTTCATGAATGGTCAGAATTGCAGGGGTGTCCTCACACACAGTACGTGCTTCATCCTGGTCCACATGTGCTGATACAATTGTTAGCTTTCTATCACCTGTTAGATTTAGTTTAGTATTTAGAATCTCTAGGATCTTTTACATGCTATAAAAGACATGAGCACGATGTGGCGTGGGGCCTTCTCTTTGAAAATCACTTGGATGGCTGATGTGAGGCTCAAACCCGAGACCTCTTGTGTATAAACTTGTCGTGCCACCCATCAAGTCACCTTGCCTAATTTACTCCATATATTGTGTACACTAGGGCTGTCGTCACTTCCACTGTCGACATAATGGAGCAGGCTCCTCTCTCTTTGCTCTTTGGCTGTCTGGCTAAAAAGGGTCTGCCTTTGAAAGTAGCGATATTCAACCAAGGAAAGGCCGCCAAGGTAGCTAGCTACTTAGCTAGACAGTATCGATATTGATGCAGCTTTCTCTCTATTATATTTGGCCATTATATTTTCCACAATTTGAATTTCGGCCACGTTGGTATTTATCCTCAACATGACAAAATTATAAGGCTGGGCCGATCGGTTTTTTTGCTCAAACCGATCCCTAGCTGGTCCCGAGCTGGTCCCGATCACGAGCCTGTAAACGAAACTGGCTGACACCAACTCCTGATCCTGATTACCGATACTAAACTGCTTGATAACCGATAGCAGTTCCCAATTAACCGGAAACTGAAGCATGTCTTTAAAAAAAAATTATTTTTTGAAAACGTTGCATAAATAAAGCTTAGACATAAATGCACATAATTATTTAAAAAAAAATTCGTTTAAAATAATATGGCACATGCTAAAATCTTTTTAAAGCACAAACCCCGAGTAAAATTTAATATTTTGCCTTGTAATTTCTGAACAATTACGGGCAGCTGCTTGGGATTTAGACCATTGGAAAGCTGATGAAAAAATCATAAAAATGATTTATTCAAAGGTGAAATCAGTCGACGAGAAGGTGAAATAGCTTCCATTTGGGTTATTATCGATCTATCAGGGTTATATCTACCGAACCCGATTTCTACCGATACTGCAAATATCTGTAAAAATCGGTAATCGGAATCGCCCCAGCCGTACTAAATACGCTTTTAGTTGCTTACAGTTAACAAACGCATGTCTGCTAGTGAAGCCGCCACTTTATCATCAACAATCAACCTTTTAACAATCGGATTGCCTTTAACAACTAGAAACGGCCTGGCTGTCTGGTTGTTGTTTGGTTCTTGGTTCTTGGCTAATGGCCCATTTTGGCACCCTGATGGTTCCTCAACCCCATGTCCGATTCCATCTTTTTTTTTTTGATAAACCTTGTCCAGACGCCCGAGCTACTGCATGTGGTTTGGATAGTCCTTGTGATTTTCAAGTGATTCATGGTTTAAGAATACATTGGAGCGTGATCATAGCGTAGCGACGCTCCAATAATTTATCTCGTACCTTTCGTATCTAACTTTTCTCATATCTCGTGTATATCACTTATCTCTTACCTTAATTTAAGCCTAGTGTATCTCATTTATCTTGTATCTCGAGTTTCCAATTTGGAAAGTAACCTATCTTCCATCCACACTAAAGCAATAGTGTGCGCTGTACCTCAACCAGTTGATTGATCCAGAAGAAAACGTAAGTGAATCTCAACTAACAACTACATTCACATGTCCTGGGTGTTCTCAGTCTTGTGTCTCGGCTCCAACCATAAAGTCCAAATCCATTCTCTCATTTTGAAGAGATCAGGACTCGAACTTGGGATTCAGCAACATTTCAACATTTCAAGTGATGATAGATACTTCATAATATTATGATAATAACAATTTATCACGACAGCAACGGGTCTGACAAGGACCCTAATATCGCTAACAGCCAGCCTAAACTACAAGCAGAAGACAATGATAAAGATTCGCCAAGGGAAGGTGAAGGGGATTAGGTATTGGGACACGAACGTCTTACCACCAAGGTTAGACCTGCATGAGACTCTAAGTCCCCCGATGGCATTGCCAAACATGGTGGACACGGGGGTGTAGGATTGGCCCAAGTAAAAAATAAAAGGCAGATGAACAAATGAGACGGTTAAAAAGCATTGTTATGTAATATAAAGTATGGTTATAAGTACTAAAAACAAAAGCATCCCCAAAATGAAAATTGTCACCACCTTAAAATGAATAAATAAATAAACCACTTTGTTGCAATAGCAACGGGTCAGGAAGGACCGAGGGTCACTAACAGGCAGTCAAAGTTTCGTGGGGCAGGAGCAGAGTTATGAAACGCGGAATTATCTGCAAGATTACATATTTAACTCGGAGGATAAGACCGACGCATAACAATCTCTAGATCAAATGAGCTGAGGCGACTCTGAAACGTATGAATTGTGCGCATGGTAAGATTTCGTCTGGTAAAGAATTCCTAATCTTAACCACACGCAACGGGAAAAAGCTACGTCTACAATCTAAATGTGATGTTTGCACCGTAAGCTTCAGGGAATTGCCTGTAGTCCGATTTAACTCTGACAGGTCAAAAAGAGGTATATCGACCCCCAACTACACCATGAATAATTTGGTAAGTAAGAATAAGATAAACTTTGATTCTCCGTAATTCTAGTGGGTCAAGTGTAAGGGTTTGCAGACGTCTACCATATGACAGGTTGCGCAAGCCAGGCAATGCCTTGGTGAACCGTCTCTGGAGTGCCTATACCGCATCAATGTCATGAAGCAAATAAGGGGAACAAACGGAGCTAGCGTACTAATCAGCATTTTCTTAGGCAAGAGTTTGGAACAGGCACTTGTTTAGCAAACTAAGCTTAAATGTAAAAAAAAAAGCTTCTTTAGCCAGGAATGAAACTCGAACTATAGTTTAAAAAATGACACAAGTTGCTCAATGACAGGGCCAAAAAAAGACTCGCTAACAAGAGAACGCCTTGTGTTTGTTTTTGTTTTTTTTAATTTTTAGCGCTCTTCTCTTCGTGCCTTGATCACTTGTACACAACAAACATATAGATATTGTCTATATTGTCTGGATTGTCTGTATGTTTTTTATATACAGGGATCAAGACACATAAAGAAGCGTGATAAAAATTTTAAAACGTGTGGTGTTCTCTTTATTGCGAGTCTTTTTTGGCCCTGTCAGTGGGAAGCTTGTGTGTCATTTTTTCAACCACTGCTCGCAATTTTTTCTTCTGTATGGTGTTCAGAATGAAGTGCAGTAAACTAGAAATACGTTGTTGTAACCTGTTCCAAGCATAGTAAATAATGGTAATCTGCACCTCAGCCAATCGTAGTGATGGTAGTCTTCCGCCCAGTATTCTGCACATTTAGAGGTGAAACTTTCTCCCAGCTAATGAGGGATAAGAGATCTCAAAATGAATATTTTTGACGTCGAAGTGAGAGCAAGGCATAAAATAGTAAAACGTGATAAATTGTGGTATGCAATAAGTACTTTTTGGAGGATTAGGGTCTGTATATTCCTTTGGGCTGGGGAAAATACATTCTAGGGGAGAAAAGGATACACCGATCACCTTGACGACAGCGAAGTCGGGAGGGTTTGTAAGGAAAATAAAAGTAAGTTTCAGCTAATTTTAATAAATGCAATTATTAAAACTGAAATTCAGCCAAATAAATTCTAAATGCACGTTATGCGTACAACTTAGATTGTTGTTGTATTGATATGTCAGAAAATAATCATGGAGTGCTGCAAGTATCTGTCTTGGGCCCTTTATTGTTCATTATAATGCAAATGGCATTGGCAAATTTGATTGGAAAAGATTTTATATTTTGTATGCATATGATATTATTTCTGTAAATTACTAATACAGTAAAATGATGGAGAATTTACAAAATGATTTTCACATGGTTAATGAATGGTTGTATAATAACATTTTGTTTTAAAGTGAGGAGAAGACATGTTTTTTACAAATTTACCCATCACACGTGATGAATGAAATTGGTGATATCGACTTGAATCATGCAGTAAAACTAAATCTAAAACAAAACCAGAAGGGTGAAAGAACCCACCAAGTTTCAGCCAATCAAAGTAGTGACATCAGAGCCAAAATGGCCGCCACCAAGTTGCTACATTAGTTGCCAAGCTAACCCCACCGAGTATTAGATCAAAAATTAAATCAAAAACCTGACCATTATTGCTACTATCAGTAGCAATGGTCAAGTTTTTGATTTAACGTGTGAGATAACAGCCGGTAGGATTAGCTTGGCAACTAATGTAGCAACTTGGTGGCAGCCATTTTGGCTCTGATATCACTACTCTGATTGGCTGAAACTTGGTGGGTTCTTTCACCCTTGCGGGTTTTGTTTTAGATATCACTTCTTTTGTAGTTTTTTGTGCTTACAATCATCCAAATACAAAAGTCGAAGCCAGAAAAAACCATACCCGCAAATCCTGGTCGACCCAAAATGGCGTCAGTCCCGTCAGCAAACAACATCAAAAGAACAAGGATGAAGAAAATCTTAAGGAGCATTCTCCAAAACAGCTCGTCTCACCAAGGTTAATTTCGGCCATAGACACTAATAGAGAAAAACAACGAAAGAACCCAGAAAACAGAAAAATGCAAGTTAGTCAAACCAAGAATTTATAGGGTTGGGGAGGAGAATTTGTGACTGAGACCCATACTCTGAAACGTCTTGGTTACAGTCGTATTAGTTCAGTCCTAGTTTATAGAGGGCGCCATGTGTTTTATGTGGGTATTTCTTTTCATTTTTCAGCCTAAAATTAAACTAAACTAAACGAAACTAGCTTGATTTTAATTATTGTTTTAGCCTAGCTTAGTTGTAATTTAGTTTACTTTAGATTTGGGCTGAAAAATGAGTAAAAATTATGGGATGGAACATGTGGCGCCCTCTGAAAACTCGGACTGAACTAATGGGTACCGGTATAACGTGTTTCAATAGGGACTTTTTAGAGTCACAAATTCTCCTCCAAACCCTATAAATTCTTGGTCAAACCAATACGCTTTTGACAGAACACAATGTTGTATCAATATTGTTGTCAGGCCAACGTAACAAATAATTCAAGGTTATTTCCCCCAGAGCACTGCCCAAAGGAGAAAGTCAATACCACAACAAATTACGGTAATAAATTTTTGTAAAATAAAAGAAAGTAGAACGGAGAAAAAATTAATACTAATTACAAATAAAAAGTACAACTACTACTACCATTAGGTCACGCTCCACGTGACCACCAATCAGAAAGCAAAGATTTATCAGGAATAAC
>JAHWFP010240921.1:0-14413 GCA_023313725.1 Lithobius niger
AAAAAAAAAAAACAATTTGACAACAGGATAATCTACAGTGCAACACCTCACCAACACCGCAACAACATCGTAACAACTCCGTAGCACTGTAACACCACAAGTCTTCTCGGTCCAGACACCGCCCCATCCGCAACACACAAGCTCACACAGACACCAGTGGTGGGTAGGGTTGAAAACGACCAGAGCAAATGCTAGACCGGGACACCAGTTGCTTTGTAGAACCTGGCCATTAGGCGCAACCGTTGCAACGATCTTCGTCCTGTCGTGGCTGCCACGCATGAATGGCAGGAATTGGCAGGTCACGCATGAATGGCAATAAAGGGCCTCTGTGGCGGTCAAACAATGGACATACAATAAGAAAATGTTCAGGCGTCACTTCCACCACACAAGAAGAGCATAAAGGGTCATCCACCCACGCAAATCGAAACTGATGCCCCGCAGAAGCGAGTGGCCAGTCCGTAGTCTGAACAGAACCTTGGCCTCCTCGTAGCTCAAGTCATTCAACACAGATCGAGTGGAACAAATCGGATTAACACGAAAAAGAGTCCTCCCTTTATCCCACCCAGACCACTCCCCTTGCCACTGCTGCATTTTGTCCTTCAACAATCAACTTTTTAGCAAAGACATTACACGTGCACGAAGAATGGATCTGGAGTTTGCTGAGTAGCATTGTTCCCTAATTACAATGGTTATAACAATGTAAAACAATGATAATGATCGTTAAGGTACCTGTTACTCCGGAATGGATCGACCAATCGAAAAAGTGGTCACTCTGAGGATGAAGCCCAGGGAAATTTCTGGCTAAGATCATGTTTCAGATTTTAGGTAGGTGCAGTAGTTTCTTCTGAAACCGTGTCAGCCAAGAAGAAGAAGAACAACAACAAGTGAACAGTTTTCAAATTTACGTGTGGCTCCCTACGTTTACTCTTGCACGGAATTGCATAAAAGTTAGTATAAAGTTGGGAAAAGTTGCTATCTACTATCTGGCCAACTTTGGTCGGAATATATTGATTAGAAACGGAGAAATTACTAGTTTTAGTTTTGCTGGAGAGAGGACTTCAATCATATGTATATAATAATAATAATAATAATAATAATAATAATAATTTTATTTTTCAACAGTTACAAAAATGCAACCCTCGAAACTGTAATAATACAGTTTGTGTGAGTTTAATAACAGTAATTTAGAATAATAGAAACATTAATCACGTCACCATACAACAACTACTCATGTGTAGATTGTAAATTATTAACATAAATACATTTTTTTTTTACATTATCATAATTCAATATTTCAATAAACAATTTATACAGCAAATAAACAATAAACAATTTATACAATAAACAATTTATACAATTTCTTTTCATGGTGTTATAAGTCAATATTTTTCCCCCGTTTAGTTTTATAATCTTAAATTTATATTTTTTTATTTTTCATTAAGAAAGATGAGCTCAATTACACTCTTCTTAAACAGATCTTTATTTATGCAATTTAATAAATCTTTTGGAATTTCATTGAATAAATTTGGTATAAAATACACTCGTCTTCTCTTTCCATAATTATTTTTCCATGCAGGTAGTTTATAACTATTTTTTACAGCTCTTGATTCACCCGATTTACTTATTTTTACCTTAAATTTATTGTCAAAGTAATACTTTGTTAAAATAACTAAATTTTTTATTTGCCTTATTTTCATAATTCTGTTTTCTTTAAAGAGTATTTCCGTTTTTATTTTTTTGTATTTATCCCCGAACAACATCCTAATTAATTTATTTTGAACTTTTTGTAGTCTTTCAAGTAGATAATCTGAAGTCTGTCCATAAATCTCAATGCCATATCTGATCACACTTACGACCCATGCATCAAAAATTATTTTTTTCTGTTTCTTATCTAATATTTCTTTTAATCTATAGAGTTTTGAACATAACTTTCTTAATTTATTTACCGTTTCTTTAATATGCATTTTAAACGTCCAGTTTTTGTCAATTTCAATTCCTAAGTATTTCACTGTTAATTTTTTTTCCAATTTAAAGCATTTTTCACTACATGGATAAGTTTGATTTTTAAAATTCAAATTTTTACAATTTCCAAAATGTTTTGTGATCCATGTACAATTTTTTATTTTCATTTTTGGTACTGTAATGTCCATTTGTAATGTCTTTTCTTTACTTATAAACAATTCGTTTGCAATGTAGTAATCATTTATTATATTAAAGTCATGTTGTAAATTATTTATCATTTCATTGTAGTCCCTATTTATAGATACCAGAGCTGTATCATCAGCAAACATGAAAATATTAGTATTTTCTATAACATCAACAATGTCATTTGTATAAATTAAATACAGTAGGGGTCCAAGTACAGATCCTTGTGGAACTCCGTATTTACTTACAATTGGAAAACTATTCTTTTCTTTTAATTGTACAATTGTTTTTCTATCATGTAAGTAGCTTTTTATTATATTGTGTATTTTTCCTCTTAAACCTAAATTATAACATTTTTTTAATAAAATGTTTTTATCAAAAGTATCAAAAGCTTTTTTTAGATCTATTAAGACAATTCCAATATATTTTCCGTCATTTAACCCTGTTGTTATTAGGTCGTTTAATTCTATCATATTTACCACATTAAGTGGAAAGGATACAGAAGGGTTGTGAACCACTAACACTGTTCCTGGCTAAACTGAAGAAATTATTAAAAAAAAAACGGTTTAAAGAATGGACATGAGTGGTCTTTTAAGAAATCGACTTAAACTTTCCTTTTGTAACTTTGTGCGAAACCCCACAACCGAAGTTGCATTAACTGTTTCACTGCTAAGGGCGTTCCAAATTGGCACGACCCGGACAGAAAAAAAATACCGGCGACAGTCACTATTAGAAGGCTGGGCCACAAGTTTCCATGAATGGCCCCTGATATTAGCAAAATTCGGAGAAAGGTCAAAAAATGGAAGATCGACCGACACAAGACCATGGCGAAGTTTGTAGGTCAGAAGAAGGTCAAACTTAATTCGGCGTAGCTCCAGTAGCTCAAGGTCAAGCCAACCAGGCGGTCCCTATAGCTAACTTCACGCATGCCAGGGAGGCCCTTAGTGAACCTTCGTTGCACCGCCTCGAGGAGATCAATGTCCTTGACCAAGTGAGGAGACCATACCAGAGTCGCGTATTCAAGAATTGGGCGAACAAACACCTTGAATGCCCACACCAACGTCGAAATGTCACCTGAGGAAAAACATCTCCTAACTACAGCTGAGCGCTGATAGGCAGACGTGCAAACCTTACTACAGTGAAGGGTAGATTTAAGGTTTCTAGTAAACCAAATCCCGAGATCACGCACCACCTCGGTAGCAGGCAGTAATGATGATCCAGAGAATATTGGTTACAATTGTTTCGAATGCCCACATGGAAGGTGTGGCACTTTTGAACTGAGATTGGAAGTTGCCATATGGTCGACCACTCAACCACCGTTCGGACAAGAGAATCCAACTCAAGAGAGCAGGAATCAGAAAAATGTTCAGTGCCAATTTTTAGATCATCGGCAAATGTGTACCCATAGGTATTAATAGTAGGAAATAGTATTAAAAGTAATAGTATTAAAATTAAAAGGAAATAGTATTAATAGTAGGTTATCGCCGTGTATGATAACTACAAGTTGAAATAATTCTTCTAGGCATGGCTACTTGGAAGGCATACATAACACAAGCCCTCCCCCCCAAAAAATGACTTGCTCACTGCAGTATGAAATGAACGTAATCCACCAAGGTGTCTTTCCCTTTCACGTATGATACTGAAGTTGATGTCATCTATCAACTGGTTACCGTGGCCTAGGTTGTATTCCCCATTCTTTAGTTCGATAATGTTTTATATAGAACAGCTGTACGCTTCCGTAATCTTAACCCTCACTCCCGACCCCACCCTTCATTTGCAAGTGACAATCCAAAACGCATGGATTGTCGCTTGAATTAGTTGTGAGGGAAGGGGGAAAGAGAAGGAAGCATAGTGCGGACTGGCTGGGATTCGAGAACCCACAGGAAAACTACGTAAAACACATCAAATAAAAAAATACGTAAAATTACAAGGAACTTTTATTTTGCCAATATTCGAATGAACTACATCATATTCGAATAGGCTCTTAACGAACGAATATTCGAATATTCGTCCCACATCTAGGGAGACAATCCATTGATGACAATGTAATGCAAAATTATCAGGTTAAGTATGCTTTAGGCAAAAAAGAAACCATTTTTAGCCGGCTAGGCAAAACGTTCTTTTTAAGATTATTCACAACCTACTTGGTTTCAATCTGATACACGGTTCACAAGTCATAAACCGAAACTATTGTTGGTCGTTATTTTTGGCCGTCATCTTGTATTTTCACAAAATACGAATAAGGACTTTTCTTGAAGAAATTATACATATGTAAAATAAAGTAAGGATTTATTCCAGGAAGAAACGTGGAATGAGGCAGTTCCCCCATTATGAAATCTCATGATGAGGGCAAGCAACAGGAAAAGCAATTCAATAACTTGCATTGTCAGCAAAAAATAAAAAAAAATCTACACAAGGCCTATTTTTACATTACCAATACTACATAAGGACAGTAAATTATACTTTTCATCAATACTTGAAAGCCACGAATTTATAAAATTAATGAGATTTTTTCTGCTTGTCACATTTACGCAATAGTTTGGGTGCATTTATCAGTTTTGGAGTTATGTAGTACAAGTGATGGATCCCAGTATATTCTATCTTACTTTTAAAAGTCTATTTGCTTGACCACGTGCCCTTTGCATTTGCACAGGTAGTATGAAATATTTGTACCTGTCATAGTGGCACATCAGGACAGAATTATCATAGTTTCCTTAATGATCAACTGTTTCAGATAATTCGTAATCAGTTTTTTGCTCAATTTGCTGAACAATTTGGAGGCAGCAAGTAAGAAACCGTTTTTTGGACTCAATTTAGGATTTTCATGTAATTTCAAAAAACCTTTTTTGAAATAATCCGTAACCAGTTTAGGTCAATATGATGACAATTTTGAAAGCAACAAGCAAGCACCGGTATTTTTTGACTTGCCTTGCTTATATTAGCCAGGCAGAATGTGATCGAAAGGTTTCATGCTGAGCACATGGTCCATAATGTTTTGCCTGTTGATCACGTTGGTGGGCCACAATAATTGTTGAAGTGTAGTACTAAAAAGACAACACGGATATAATCCATTAAAAAAATAAGCCCTATAATACGCGCGCCGGTTCTTGAGTCCTCTGAAAAATTTTCATCGACTTTTTTTGCCAGCAGCAGTGGAGCTCCTCTTGCATGTAACCAGCATTGTAGACTGCTCTGCGGGAAAGCCGACCGGCCCGCTGCTGAAATCCGTTCATTGGTAGGCGTGTGCTATGCCAGCAGAAGGAAAAAAAATTTTTTTTATCCCTAGCAGGCGCGAATTACGCTTAAAAAAAGGTTTTTCGTGTTAATAAAAAAAAACCCGGAAATAAACGTTGCTACTGGAGGCTACTGGAGGCATAAGTGGTTAAGAAAGAATACTTGTTTCTGTTCTTTACTTGAAAAAAAAAAATGATTTCGCGAATGATAATCCTACGAGATTCTTATTGTAACACTACGATTGCGTTGTTTTCAACTCGCATTTTTAAACTTATTACACTACAACTAGGGGTGTCGTGCCATTGGGGAACGGGGGGGGTGAAGGGAGAAAGAAATACATGCCCCCCTCCCCACCCCTCAGCCTCATCTCAATTTCCCATAAACAAACACGATTTTGGGTTGTGCGCGGACGGCGGGCCGCGTGGTACCAGCCCTTCCTTTTAAAAAGTGTCAGTTTGGATCTTCCAGCTGTCTCAAACTCATTAAAGCGTTCCCCCAGTCCGCTCGTTGGAAAAAATTTTGCCCTACCCCCACTCTTAATTTTGTGAGTATAGGACGCCCCCTGACGGCAACTCGTGTATCTCCATGAAAATTCATAGGCACACAAAATTAAATGAACAGCCACTTGAGTTGATCATTCGTGTCGTTCGTTTTGGGTCTCAGACAAAATCAATCAGATATTTTAGGGAACATTTTACATAATTCTTGTTCTCTGAAACTGCAGTTCAAATTGTAATTCACGGTTTTTATTCTGAAAAACTCATTGTTTACGTGTGCGCCTCCAGAGTTGTAAATTTTTATAGAGATACGAGGTTGAAGGTGTGGTTTTTTTTTTTAAGCGAAGCTGTTTTTGTAGTTATTTCTTTCTTCCCCTCAAATCGTGCAAAATATATTATTGGTGCTCTATACCCAAAACGTGTGGTTAGGTGGGGATTGATTGTGGGAGGGGGGGGGGGGTACTGAATAAAAGTACGAACGTTTATTCAGTACTACGAGATAAAACAGGACGTCTGGCTCTTATAACTATTTGGTGGGTCTGAAAATGAACCATATGTGTTCTTTCACAAAAGACTTTGTGTTGATCAACAGTCAAGCTCAGGGAGATTCTTCCAAACCCAAATTTGTTGTTCTTGCATTCTATTTACGGTAGAATAACTTACTCTAGTGTATTCTGCAGTAGCCTTTAATGAATCCTTCTTACTTTTCGAGGTACTGTTGGGGAATACATCTTGCTTATATCAATGCGCAACGATTAGAATTACTTCCCTGGCTTGACGAGGGTTAGAACGTGGAGTGGCCACCACTTTTTTCAGCTCTGTCAGTGCGCCTTGCTGCCAGTACAGCTCACACGATAATTTGCGTTGCATCATGGGAGGACTCAAGAAAGGACGCGACCATTATAATGCTTTACAGAAGAGATACAAGAAAAGTACGCGTGGCACTAATACGAGTAAAAGAAACTCTCGTGTCCCAAAAATCAAGTTGGAACTTCTTTTGTACTTAATTAGGACGACAATGATAACTGACATATACTTTTTTTTTCTTTTTTTGGTATCTCTTCTTTTAAATACGTCAGTCCACTCCAGACTGATGTTTCCACAATTAGTTTTTCCAACATCTGTTGGAAAGACTGTTTAAAGGTAGGAAGGGTTTTTTAAATGCTTACGCCCTTAGCTTAATATGCTTAAATGGTTTTTATTGCTAATATTTTAGAAAATGTAACGCACTGCTATAGACGAGCGTATGTTCACCAGTCAGCTAGTAGAGTGCAGGGTGATCCATCAAAAACTGACGAGCAAAAATCTTCCAAGTCCAAATTTTTTTGTTAGCACCCTCCAGAACCGTAAAGGGTCAGATAATGTCTAATACAATGGATAGTTTTGAAAGTCACTTTACGGTTCTGGAGGGTGCTAACAAAAAAGTTTGGACGCGTTAGTTTTGCTCGCCAGTTTTTATGGACCACCCAGTATATTTACCCAATTTTTGTATTCTAACGTATTACAACATAAAGTATTGCCATGTCACCGATTTTTGTTTCAGCTGTCAAAGGAGCACTGCAAGTGATGAACACAAAAGCTTTTCAAAAATACGGAGCAAAGTTGTTAACATTCACGCCTCCACAGTGCAAAGGATTTGTAGAGTTCTCTCATGACTACTGGGAATGTTTTGTACGCCAATCCTCGTTTGGATTTGTTCACCAGGCAGGAAGTTGCAAGATGGCTCCTTCAACAGATACGTTGGCTGTGGTGGATTCTAAGTTAAGGTAATTGTTATTCTTTTTTATAATTTGCATGGTTCAGACATGTCTTATAAAAGAAGTTCATAAGGACCTACATTAGCCCTAAATACATGCTATGCTTTAAACTAACTTGTGAGCTTACAGGCTATCGTAAAAATCATAGGTCATCCTTACAATTTTTGAGTGAATAAAAATGCAAATACGAAATTTGGTGTAAGCATGTTCGTTTGGGAGATATATCGTTTGAACGTGGTATAGCCTCCCTCTTTCTCAGGGTTTGAACTCTACATATTTACCAAGAAAGCACCATAAATAGTCCAGTCAAATTAGACTTTTTTTGCGGGAACAAATTCCCATTAAGTTGAAAATTGGTACATAGCCCCTATACGTCATACCAACATACTAAAACTCCCCAACATTCCGAGTTGAGCTTTCGCCGCCTTCTTGAAAAAATGGCAAAAGGTCACTTCCGGTTTAGGGTTTTCGTCCATTATCTCGTCTCCAGTTGACTTTACGACAATAATGCACTGGTCCAAAGTTGTAGAGCATAAAATTTACAAAAAATCATATCTGGTGAACATTTCCAAAAACCTATAGTTTAATGAGAAATTAATGGTTTAATTGTACACAGCTCTACTCTCATGGTAGCGTTTTTCTCTCATCACGGCTTTAAATAGTACACAGAGGCGTAAGGATCGGGTTTACGTCAATATATGCTGGAATAGAAATTGAAGAAGATAACTAAAGCTAACGAATTCCGCAAACAGCATGCGTTTATCTTAAATAGTTGGCAAGTTATCACGATTTCTGTTATTCGTTGCATATATTATCTACCGATTTCAACATCTCATCGCTCTGTTAACAATGGCAACAATGGCCTCTTGTAACAATGCTGTTTGGAACGCTTAACTATGGACTATATAAATGGAGGGACGAGACCTCTCATACCACCGGGGATGAGAGATCACATCCCTCTCCACAACAATAGTCTAACAAAGTTTTATTGAAGTAATAGTTTCGTTTTGTCTGAAGGGGTATTTCGGAATCAAGCTCGAATGCAATGACAAACAAATTTTATGCCTATTAATGCTTGTTGGTTAATATTTCTTGTTGGTAATACTAGCTGGAGCCTTGCATGCTGCACAATGATTGAATATCTCAGACTTAGCTTCTCCCGGTGTTTTGTCGTGTTAGGAAAGTAGCTGGCACTGTCAATTTCTTCCCCTCCCCCTTGACCCGCACTCCTCTACCCCTTTCCGTGCCCCCAACATCCCCACACCCCATTCCCCTCCCCGACTCCCTGAGTGTTTGGTATTTGGTGTTAATGTATCCCTCCCCCCTACGTCCCTTAGAGAATCCCCCCCCCCCGCTAATGTGATCCTTGAGTGCTTAAGGTATTAATATAGTAGATAGCTCTCACCCTACCAGATGAAGGTTGCCTTCCAGAGCAGCCCATTGCTAGCCATGCTAACACTATCATATGTCATATTTCTTTGTTATTCCTACACATTTTATGTTAATTTATTTACATTTGACATAGGTTAACATACCACAACAAAATCATAAAATACCTAACCGAAGACAACAACACTATAGTCATTAAACACTTGTAAATTCTACACGAATTCCACTTGTAAATATTAACCAATTCTATTTGAAGCCTAAAAAAAATTAGTTGGCGGATAGCACTCGCCTTTACCGATGAAGGTTTCCTCCCAGAGAAGGCTAATACTAGCCGTGCTGAGACAACCGTCGTATTTTTAATTATTTATATTTATTTGTTATATATAAAGCTTTCAAATATACGTTTATTTATCACACACGTATACACGTAATTAAATGGTAATTGACGTTTATTTATCGCTGATGAAGCCCATTTAGCTGTCCGTCCTGAATTAAACGTTTGTTGTGTTACCACATCAGTCATCACACAACGACAAATAACCCAGGCAGCCAACAAAGGTTCTCTGCTTTTATTTCTGTATTGTTCCTCGATTCTGAATTACCGCATCACCCTTCATACCGATTAGCCCCTTCATCCTTTTTTTTCCTAAAAAAAATTTAAGAGAAGTTGTCTGAAGGGGCGATTCGTCGTTGAGTTTCCGCGGTGTAAACAGTGATGGGAAATTCAGAATGGAGTTACAATCAATAAACACAACCACAGAACAATGTCTGCATTAACAATGTTGCCTACACAGTCCCATTGAGCACGATTCCAACTATTTTTGAATAGATCTACCCAATGTCACCAGCGACCAGGAACACATATCACTCGAAAGGAGGAAAGAAAGAAGGAAAAGTAATGGTCTGAAAAAGGCCATGAATCAAGACGTAGGATTGGGAAAAATTACTTCTAATGTTTTTACTTCTAATGTTTTTACTTTTTTTTTTTACTTCTAATGTTTTTCTAATGTTGCAATGCGCACCGGCCACATCGCGACTTCCTGCGCCGTTATTCCCCTCGGCAACCAATGGAGGAATGCTTGAACAGTTTGCTCATGGAGGTCATGCAGCTCCACCAGATGGCCATTGATGGTTAGCTTAGCCTTCAACAACTTATGTTTCGCTGCTTGAGTTCTCACTTCTACTTCAAACACATGGCCTACTCAAAGTGTGGGCCTCTTTGTTGTGCATGTGCTTAACAATAAGGAACGGCTGAGATGTTGAAATCGGTAGACAAAAGGCATATCACCCAGCGTTCTCGGCTGAGATGTAACAATACTCGGGCGCTGCGTGCCCTCTGATTGTTATATCTCATCCCTCGAAAGCCGGGTGATATCCTATACCAATTAAACCTTTTTAACAATAGACAAAAGGTCTTCATAAACAATCATGTTTTGCGTGAGAGCCTAAAAAGTTGATTGTTGAAGGGCGAAATAGCAGCCGATGTGGATGCACTCCTCCGGGAGTTGAGGAAAAGCAAACTGCTTACAGACAGTTAGGAGTGGTCTCAAGACGAAGTATTTGTACACGTTATGCGAGAAGCACAAAAGTGTGGGATCAGCGAGCGGCGAGTGAGAGAAAATGGTGTGGACACAGTAATGAAAGTCAAAACGGCAGAGAAGAAACAAGATGGCGTGTCAGCTGTAACAACAGTAACAGTAGCAGTGTCGAGTGAGCGACACTGTATGGGGGCTGTCTCACCAATGTATATATGCCACAGTCAGTGGTTATGGTTTGTGCGTTAGCAGGCAGACTCTGTCCTACCAATGTGAGCGATAGAGAAGCAGCGGTGCAACCTGTGAAACTCTTAAGTGCTGCAGTGGCCGGAAAGACCAAAATTGTGTGGGGTGAAAGTGAAGTTGAAGAAGGGGATGAAGTAAGAGGTGAAGATGTGCTGTGCAATCAGGAGCAATCAAAAAACCTGCAGGCCCTGAAAAAAACTGTATGGGGGCTGTCTCACCATTGTGTATATGCCACGGTCAGTGGTTATGGTTTGTGCGTTAGCAGGTAGACCCTATCCTACCACCCAGGTCTACCTGGCTGTTACAGATGTTGTGGGAGCCGAAGAGATAGTGGGAGCTGGCACACTTTGAGTAGGCCATGTGTTTGAAGTAGAAGTGAGAACTGAAGCAGTGAAACATAAGTTGTTGAAGGCTAAGCTAGCCATCAATGGACATCTGGTGGAGCTGCATGACCTCCATGAGCAAACTGTTCAAGCACGCCTCCACTGGTTGCCGAGGGGAATAACGGCGCAGGAAGTCGCAATGTGGCCGGTGCGCATTGCAACATTAGAAAAACATGCATTTGAGAAGTTTAGTATTCGAGGGAAAACTGTGTGTGAGACGAAGGTTCGCCAAGTGACGCTGCGTCAACGAGAGGGGATGACGATAGCAGATGTCCCGGACGTAGTCTTGATTAAAAGCATCCAGACACTAGTATTGGTGAAAGATCGCGCACTGCAATGCCTACGCTGCGGGATGCACAGGCACTACTGCCGCTCGTGCGCGAGCCAAGCGTGCGAAACGTGCGAGATCTGGTGCGACCACCGGCACTTGTGTCCACAACTTCAAGCAGCCGCAGGAGCAAAAATTACAGTAACAGCGACAACAGTAACCCAGTAACAGCGACAACAGCAACAGCACAGCAGTGTTCAGGTTAACCTGGGCCTGCAAGCCATGTGCACAAGTGCCCCATACCTTACCGCCGCACTGGAAACTACGGATTTTCGACAAGAAGAAGTGAGCACAAAAATAGCACAATTTGTGCTGCTGGTGAAAATGCACAGCAGCAAAATGTATCATCACTACACGAAGAACGTAGCCATGATAGTGATGGGCCATGATTCACCCCACGAGCGAAGAGAAAACGGAAAAGGAAAAAGAGTACCAGGTCGCCAACGCCAACACCTCCACAGATCGAAGTCCTCCAAGAAAGCACCTCCGCAGTTGGAGAAGAGGAAGAAGGAAGCGGCAAGGGTGTGTGCACTATGTTCGTAGATCCAGAAGGAGCTGAGTCAGCAGGTGTGTCGCAAGAGTCAGGAGATCGTGCGTATGCGAGTACTGAGAGTAATGTGGTAGGCCAACTTTCAAATGAAGCCCTCATGTCGCAAATTCAAGACAGCCAAAGTATCCTGAGTTGCAGTGAGTCTGGGGGGACAGGAGATGCGGGGGAGTTTAGTTAGGGGGAGTTTAGTTATGGCCCTCACTTAGAATTCACAATGCTAGCATGCTATAAAATTGCGTCTTGGAATGCGTGCGGCGTTCGGCATAAATTAGACGATGTTGAGCTTCTTTTGCATCATGTGGACGTTCTACGCATCCAGGAAGCAAACAACATGCAAGGATTTGATGCATCCATCTGGGGAGCGGATTTTCTGTTTTCAGGCTCTAAAGTTGGTGTTTTCGTTAAGTGGGCTGTCCCGTATCACGCTATTCAGATTGCACATCATGTTAGAGGTATTGATGAGGCAGCGATAAAAGTGCACATGTTCTTAGTAAATGGGTCACGGTAGTCTTCGTCCATGTCACAGGCAATCCGACAGTTGCTGAGTGGACTGCGTGATTTAAGCAGTTTGCGACACCAGTTATCATTGGTGGTGACTTTAATAGTCAACCATATGACTGGGGTTCGCTGCAAATGGATGTTTGTGGCCGTAGGTTACCCAGTGTTATTGATAGTCAAAGTTACGAAGTTATGCAAGATGGCACACCCACATTTATCCAGTGGCAACACACTTTGAGTAGGCCATTTGTTAGAAGTAGAAGTGAGAACTCAAGCAGCGAAACATAAGTTGTTGAAGGCTGAGCTAACCATTTAATGACATCTGGTGGAGCTGCATGACCTCCATGAGCAAACTATTCAACCACTCCTCCACTGGTTGCTGAGGGGAATAACGGCGCAGGAAGTCACGATGTGGCCGGTGCGCATTGCAACATTAGAAACACATGCATTTGAGAAGTTCAGTATTCGAGGGAAAACTATGTGTGAAACGAAGGTTTGCCAATTGACGCTACGTCAGCGAGAGGGGATGACGATAGCAGACATCCCGGACGTAGTCTTGATTAACCCCATGCTGCATACAGTTGCCTGCAGGCAACAGCAGACTAAACGTGAAAAAACTAAGTCCCAACTCGCACTGCAAGCTTTGTGAGGGGTCCCCGGGGACCCCGAGCAAAGCGAGCAGCAACAGCCTAGTGGTCAGCGTCCTCGTCTCCAAACCATGCGAATGCTGGTTCGTATCCCCCGACTGACCCAACTATCATATGGTCCTTAAAAAAAAAGTATCAGAAAATAATTCATGCATTTAAGGGTTAAAGGCATCCAGACACTAGTATTGGTGAAAGATCGTGCACCGCAATGCTTACGCTGCGGGATGCGCAAGCACTACCGCCGCGCGTGCGCGACCCAGGCGTGCAAAACGTGCGAGATCTGGTGCGACCAACGGCACTTGTGTCCACAACTTCAAGCAGCCGCAGGAGCAAAAATTACAGTAACAGCGACAACAGTAACCCAGTAACAGGGACAACAGCAACAGCTCAGCAGTGTTCAGGTTAACCTGGGTCTGCAAGCCATGTGCACAAGTGCCCATACCTTACCGCCGCGCTGGAAACTGCGGATTTTCGGCAACAAGAAGTGAGCACAAAAAAAGCACAATTTGTGCTGCTGGTGAAAATGCACAGCAGCAAAATGAATCATCGCTACACGAGGACCGTAGCCATGATAGTGATGGGCCATGGTTCACCCCACCAGTGAAGAGAAAACGGAAAAGGAAAAAGAGTACCAGGTCGCCAACACCAACACCTCTACAGATCGAAGACCTCCAAGGAAGCACCTCCGCAGTTGGAGAAGAGGAAGAAGGAAGCGGCAAGGGTGTGTGCACTATGTTCGTAGATCCAGAAGGAGCTGAGTCAGCAGATGTGTCGCAAGAGTCAAGAGTCTGGAGATCGTGCGTATGCGAGTACTGTGAGTAATGTGGTGGGCCAACATTCAAATGAGGCCCTCATGTTGCAAATTCAAGACAGCCAAAGTATCCTGAGTTGCAGTGAGTATGGGGGGAGTTTAATTAGGGCCCTCACTTAGAATTCACAATGCTAGCACGCTATAAAATTGCGTCTTGGAATGCGTGCGGCGTTCGGCATAAATTAGACGATGTTGAGCTTCTTTTGCATCATGTGCACGTTCTACGCATCCAGGAAGCAAACAACATGCAAGGATTTGATGCATCCATCTGGGGAGCGGATTTTGTGTTTTCAGGCTCTAAAGTCGATATTTTCATTAAGTGGGCTGTCCCGTATCACGCTATTTCGATTGCACATCATGCTAGAGGTATTGATGAGGTAGCGATAAAAGTGC
>JAHWFP010240924.1:0-19741 GCA_023313725.1 Lithobius niger
TTTTGCAAAAACGAAACTGAACTCCCAAAAACAGAACAGCAAGCTTCGAGCCTAATCGAGAACCAAACGGGTACACATTATTCAGAAAAATAAGGCCTAAACGGCAAAATGTCATTCAGCTGGTACTTTATTGCACCCCAGGGCTGATTAAAGCGTTGGCTCCTTCTCTAAACTTGTTACAGTGTGTGTTAACCAAATAACGAACAATCTGTTAATTTCAATTTTTTTCAAGAGGAGACTGATCCATTCAATACGGCTTATTTCAAGTTACAAATTGCAAGTTTATCAAAATAGTCAATTGCAGCCACGTTGGCTGTCATGTGAAGTAAAACTTACCGTTGTATTGCAGGGGTCATAAGTTGTACCTCGGAAGTGGACCAGACTTCGAATTTCTTCGTTTCCAACAATTGGTGCATGAAGTTACTCAAGAATTCAAACGCATTTCTGAAGGAATCATTGCCATTGAAAAGCAGTTGCGCGCTGGTGGCCACCCCAAGGTCTCCAACATACTTCAAGCCATACAGGAAGAAGAGAAGAATAAGCTGCAACTGGTGAGCATGTATTTTTAATTGTTTCTGCCATATAAAATAGACCATCCTTTGTTGTAGACTTCATAGTTTTAATTGATAAATCAGTTTGCACCATTGCGTAGTCCGTTTAAAACCAAATGAGACTAATTTGAAATGGCTATAATATGTAGATATAGCCTGGCAAAATTCACAATTCAATTTTCTCCCTTCTGGAAATTCAGTTTTCTGAAGAAGAAACCAGCTCTAATAAAAAACGTGCAGTTGGATAAAAATGCTTACATTGCAAAAAATTCCGGGTAGCCACAAGAAGTAAATTGAGTGAGGGTGCTATCCATTACAGAAAAGTCTGTGATTAGTCATTCACATACATGTTCTAAATTCGGTCTAGCATTAACATGTACACCTTTGGGCATAAAAAATGATCGTTTTTCTTTTATTAGGGCTTTAAACAATGCCATTCAACAATGCCACTCTTTGGCATCAACAGTGGAGAATTTCTTCCACCTTCAGTGACATACGTTCTTATTTACAACACTGAAAAAGTTTGCATTGTTGTCGGGCTACTTGAACCTCGATACAGTGCGATCATTTTTTATGCCCAAAGGTGTATTTTTCTCGTTAAGTAAATTTTACGGTAAGGTTATTGGATCGTCGTCACTCTGAAATCCGATGTAAATCATACAATCCTTTGTAACTATAACATTGGAGACAGTTACAAGCTGAAAGGGCAGCAAAAACACTTACGTGCAGGAGAGGGATCTACAAAGCAGATTTGATGGCAGCAAACGGGCGGCAATTCCCCATCATGGCTGCTTGATCTAGGCACAGCAACGGAAAAATAAAATGTGACGCTGTAACAATATTAAGATGCAAACACATGTGTATAGGATATTTTCACTAACAAAAAGTTTAGCAATAAAGCAAAAAAAATTCCAACTCTGGAAAAATTAAGCTTGAGAAATATATCGAGGTTACAAGACTGTCTCTGAAAGCTGCAAAAACGTGCCGTAGCACTGGGGCATGCCAGTTGCTAGCATCGAGGTAATTCCATTTTCTAATTGCACTTTTTTTTTTATTAGTAGCTGTTGATACAGTAGACAGCTAGCTTTACGCACCTAGCGCTGCAAAATATATTAAAAAAAAAAGTAAGAGTAAATAAAGATCTGAAACACATTTTAATCATAAAAATTAGGGATTTAATGATCAGCAATAATTTTCAGCTTCCGATTTTACCTATTAGGCTGACTAATGTACTAAACACTAACTTTTTTCAGACTGCTGCACTGCAACTTGCCAAACAAGGTCTGAGCAGTCACCCTGACGAACCTGAACGGGAGTTGCACGTTCTATCTCTGAAGCAAAGGTTAGTACCTTGTCAAATTGATATACGCACTGCAATTTTGTTGTCGAGACAAAATAAGACGGCTTAAGAAAATAAAGGAGAGGAATCGTATCGCACAGACTAGTTAAATCTGCCGATGTGATTGTTGGGCCTGGTATATTTTGAACTGTTTAATATTCACTACTATCTGAAAATACTTCCCTTCGGTTATTAGCTCTTTCATTTATATAAATGCTCAAAAGACCTTAAATTTCACTTTTGAGGCTTCCATAGCACACCACCGGGTGGCATGCTTGCTCACTTCCAGCATGCAGGCCCACTCTTCCCCTCTTTTTTTTAATTTGAGCTTTTGCCCAAGTAGTTCACGCAATTGTCTTTCCCTACTACTAAAGAACAAAAGTTGGTATTGAAAATTTGGCATAAAACTGTCCAGCACCGGTTTATTAGCGGCCCGTAAAGCTGCTAGCTCTGTTTCTTCTGCTTCAGCTTGTAGCCCAAAAAATGGTACACCTGATCTGCAACCCCCCGATCGTGCCATCGGAAGTACTATTGGATGTTAGTAACCCCAATTTAAAAGCTACGGTACAGCGGATATGCCACCGAGTCTGGTTTTAAACGCACGTTTCTCCCGGCTCTGTTCTGGCCCAAACCCCACCTCCTGTTCCTGATATTCCGGTTGGAATTTCCAATTTAATAAGTGCGACTATGAAGACTTGGGTGGATTGCAGGCTTTTCGGGAAAACTTTCGTGTTGTACATGAATTCATGGAAAGGTATGCCGCCTAAGCCAAGATAGCGGACGCCATCCTGCATGGTAGTTGTCGTGGGAGATGGTTTTGGGCGATCTTAAGCCTACTGCTCCACAAGTTTCATCTGTTCGCCCTAATCTTCTTTGTCGGTTGATCCTTCGTTATTGTTCCCAGAGATTTAGGATCTTCATTCATTGACTGCTTTGCCGCTACTGCGTCCGGTTGGGGACGACGTCTTCATGCCAGCCAAGGTTCATCGAAACAAAGGAGCATCTATGTCGTTCGCCTAGCCCATCGTTGAGAAGAGTTCTGTCAAACATAAGCATGATTCTGTCCCGAAGTCTTATCTCTGTTGAATAAAAAGGGAAACGGTTATGCAATGTTATGCTCGAATGAATCCGGTGGTTCCCTTTCCCCCAACCAAGTGGGTCAGGGGGAGTGGGAGTATGCAGATTTTGCCAATCGTCACAAAGAGGCACGAACCTCTCAAAAACAATGCAGATTTTGGATCTTATCGAGGTCGTGGAGAACACTGAAGGTTTCTTCAACCTGGTGATTTTCCAAGAAAAATGGTGGCACTCTTTGATGTTCAACCTTTGGCACCTCCACACTTTTCTAGCGGTTGCACACTTCAAGATGGAGATACTGACTTCCGTATTTCGAAATTTTAGGTACTGTCGCATGTTGCCAATACTTCTACACGACCTCTCCCAGAAGGCTGATTCCTCGGTTCGTTGATTCATCTAAAGACGTCGTTTCCTTCAAAAATACCTTCTGCACCACTTAAGAGCTTGCCTTTTGTCTGCACATTTAAATTCCATTTCCAACTCGAAGACCCGTGCTCTGGACCATGTCATCTTCATTAGAACTACCTATGACAGCTCCTCGGGACCTGGTTCCTCGGTTCATGCCTACTATCGATTCAGGCATCTTGCCTCAAAATCCAAAAAAAAACCACTTTTACTTTACCTCCTTAGTGAAGACTTTTCGCACGACACGCCACAATCTTCGACTTTACTGTTGTTGGGTTACCTTACTCCAACCTACATCCATCCTTTCGTACTAAGGAGCCTCACAGTACCTGATTCTGGTAGCCTATTTCTGCATTCCCCAGACGTTCCTCCTTGATGTGCTTTCATCGGTACAACTTTGCCTGGATTTTTTGGCTGATCCACGACATACAACCGCACCTTTCTTAAGGATCGACAGGTATTGCATGGCTTAACGCAGAACAACTTTCTCCCATTTGAACTGCCCACCCCTTTTTCCTTTCTGGCTCATATATATCAAAACTTGTTATTAAGTTTTGATATACATCGTGGAAACCTACAATCCCTGATCATATTAACCTCATCGTGACGGCAACAAGTGCCTCACGATGCGACCATAGCCTACTTTGTACGACATGCGGCGCAGCTGTTGGAAGCTTTTCCGGTCTAACGCACATGCACACTTATATTTCCAGTGTCGTTGTGCAACGCTCGATTCAAAATGGCTCCTACCACATCAACGAAGCCCCAGCGAAAGCCAAAACGACGCGTATTGCCCCGTAATCCGTCGTATCTTGGCAATAAGACGGGGCAAAGACATACAAAGTGGACATGTACGAAGACGGAGGGAAGCTTGTCTGTCGCTGGTGCTAAAAATGTGTGGACCACCAACGCAATAGTACGATCGTTGACCATCTATGCGGCGTGGGACATAGGAACAAAAAGCCAAAAAACTGACCTAAGAAGCAGATCCGGACACCAATCGCTAACCCCAACAATGCCAAAGCACAATAACATCGAGTTTTGAAGGTGTTGTGCATGCTAAAGAGGTGCGTGACAATAGTGTTTGACTTTTTGCGAATGTTTATTGCCATCAATATTCCTTTACACAAAGCTGATAACCACACGTGCGGGAATTTTTGATGAAGCACGTGCGTAATGGGGGTAGCATACCGCAATCTCACGCCTTAAGAGATCGACTTCCACAGCTGTTTCAAGACCAATGCGATGCATTAAAATGTATGTTGTGTAAGAAAAAGGTTTCAGTAGTGTTAGATGAAACTACGGATAATCGGTCAAAGATGGTGTTAAATGTTTTGTTGGTTGTAATGGACCAAACTTCATCAAATGAAATACTAAAACCCATGCTAGTTTGCTCTGAATTTTGGAGGCGACAAACCACGCAACAGTTGTGGAACAAACTGTAAAGGCCCTAACTACCTTCGGCATTGAGTTTGACGATGTGATTAGTGTTGTGCCGGACAATGCTAAATACATGAGGAAAGCCTACAACGAAATAATAAAACCAGTTTGCTCCAATAGATGGTGTGTATATACCTTGTTTAGCACACATCGTTAGTTTGGTTGGGGATGAGCTACGCAAAAATTTAAAGCTTGTGGACGAATTCATTGCAGATATGAAAAGCCTTTCGTTATCTGATTCTATGTTCAATTTCTAGAGAAATCTGGCGTTACGAATCTTAAGATACCTACCTGTCCTGTTGTGACTCGCTGGAATTCTTGGCTTAAAGCCTGCGAACAGCATTCACTGTACATGGATCACTATCCAGAACTGTTAAACAACATTGGTGAAAAATATGGTGACCAAGCAAAAGTTGAACTTATGTTATATATGTTCAGTAGTCATTGCCAAGAACTAAAAATCCTGGTTTCATTTGGTGGTGTGTTTGGTGGAAAAAGTCATTGCCACACTTACTGAAGCGGAAAGTCAAAATTTGGCAGCACACAAAGCATTCAACTCACTTCACGGACTGAAAAGCTGCCTCAAATCTGCAGCCTTGGAAGACTACACAAAACACATTAAAAAAATGAATGCCAAGGATGCAAAACGACTTTGTAAAATGATGCAAGATGCCAATGAGTGCTGCAGTAAACAAAGAAATATTTGTGCAGTGAACCGCTTCAGTTTATAACCCATAACCGCCTGAAAGGACTTTCAGACCCTTTTTTTTAGAGTCCATACTCGGGTCGGTTCTCGGATTCGAACCGGCATTCTCTTGGTTTGGAGCCGACGACACTGACCACTGGGCTGTGACTGCTTGCTTTGCTCGGGGTCCCCGGGGACCCCTCACAAAGCTCGCGCTGGGACTTAAGTTTTTCGCTGTTATACGTTGAAGGCGTACGTTCGTATCTAGGCGGTTATGGGTTAAAAGCGTTGCGTATTTTGGATCCAGCAGCTCGACTAAAGACATGAAAGGGAAATGTGAAGATGTAATTGCATTTTGGACATCAGTGAAAGACTGACTGCCCACCCTAGCCAAAATTGCAAAGTCTTACCTGTGCATTCCTGTAAACTCCGTTGATGCAGAAAGATCTTTTTCTGTGTACAATAATATTGTAAGATAAAAGACATAATCTCAGCGAAGCTTCAACTTCTCAACTTATGTATTTCAATGAAGTATAGTTTGCTGAACAGCTATACGCCTATTCTTCTTGTCGATATTTGTTGCATTTTTTTATTAATGCGGTTGTGGCCAAAAAACGGGTGGACGCGATTTACGTCGGCGACATCTCAAAAACCACACATTTGTTCAATTCTGATCCGACGTAATCCAAGTATGTGGGTGGGTCACTTGCAGTGCGAAGTACAAAAGGTATTATGCTCCACAGAATATACATAAAGACGTTTGAAGTATAACAACCTCTAACAAGATCCGTCAGTGAAAACCCGTCGCCTGCTAGTATACTATCTGTGAATGATGTCAGCCAAATGTCGTCGTAAAGGTGTGCGCTCGTACGAAAAATTGCGGCGTGTAATTGCGCATTTCAGCAAGTCAGCTCTTCAAATTGTGGTCGGTTAGAGACCATGCGTGGACATAGAGATGGCGTCCTCTTATCGCGAAGTACAATACAAAGTGAGTCGTCACTTACCTTTGGCGGTAATCTGGTTGCTACACTGAATTTTTATGCTGGTATCTGGACGGTACATTGAATGCGAGGCGCGCATAGCCTCGCTGCTTTCCGGGTGCGATATATTACTGTATTTTATTACGCTTATTTGTGGTGTTGTTTCTTATTGAACAAAGCAAATGATGTCTTATTTCTACAGTGTCGGACTGGCCAGGGATGGGAAGGGCGGAATATTCCCCCTGGCCTGTAATTCTCCCGATTTTATTTTTTTAAATCCATAACAGGAAGACTCGCGCAAGTTTTATTGGTTCGATATTAGTTTTACCCACAGATTATAAAATGCTAGTAAAACAAGTACTTTGTATTGAGTAACCTAACAAAAATTGGCCACATGAAATTGCAGTGTTATATTCAATGTGGAATTTGTCACTATTTTCATGTGAATATTAACTTTTTTTTATCTGGAGAATATTTCTCTCAACCAAGTTGTAAGAATACACTTTTAATGCTATGAAAAGTGCGTTGGGGTCACCAGTACCCCATGGTTGAAGTTTTTTCTTTGTTTAACCACTTTCACATTACTTAACTTTCAAATTATTGTTAGTAACAGGAAAAGCCTTTAGCATAGTGCCAATTCTTTTAACCTTTCAAAAAAATTGATTAGGACGTACGTTTTTGAAAGAGGCCTGGATTGTATTTATTCGTATGAATTTACAAGTAACCCAGTGTCAGTATCATATTAAGTTTTATCACCTATGGTGTCTTATTTTGGGATTTGTGCATCTGTTATGCCTATTTATGATTAGCTCTTTTGCACCATCAGATAACTTAAAGCATACCACAGCACTGAAGTTAAAAAAAAACTGTCCACATGCACTGCCCCTTGGTCAGCTGCTAACCAAGTAAATGCCCAAATCCTATGCCAGTTTGGACAGCAAAATTAACAGCATTAGCATTCGTACACTTCATTTCGAATACAAGGCAAGTGCATACACAATGCTAAGAACCGAACAATAGAAACCTAATCTAGGCGAAAGGACTGCATTGATTAATAATGATGCGTTCAATATAATAATGATTCGTAAAAAAAAATTTGGGGTACCTAATAAAGCTGTCAATGATGCAACAAGAGGCAGTTAGCTTTTGACAATAACTATTTTCGTTCTAACAGGCAACTTTTGGGACATAAATGTTGCAGTGCAGTTGAAAAGGTCTTCATTGCTCCTTGGTGATCTCGTTACTCCGTGGTGTTGGGTTGTTAAAAAGTACATGGTACTTAAAATGGGTTAAAGTTGTAGAGCATTCACACATCAAAATTTAGTTTTTTTTTTTCCTCCTTTAGATTGCATGTCGTCCTGGAGAACATCAATACTCACTTGGAGGAAGTTAGATACGAAGCTGCTGAATTGTGATCCTACCAAAACGAAACTAATCCTAAGCCCAAGCGATCTTGGGTTATGATGTGACCAATTTTTTTTTTTTTTAATTTGAGCAGTGTTAAATTGTCTTCCATACTTTTAGTCTACTGCCTAAAACATGACATGAGCGCGATTTTGCGCAATTACATTTATAAAGGGCATTTTTGCAGGTAATTTCTGTAGATCTGTTAAACGTTTTATTTATTATGCTTTACTTTTTTTTTTTGTATTTTGCCATTTTTGGCAAATTTTTTCCTAAGCATCATGGTTACCTTAAGCCATAACAAGGTGGCGCAGTTAAGGATAATTCGTGATAATTTTTTGCATTATTTTGTAAACTAAACAACTGACCGATTCCACTTAAAGCATTCCTTCGTGTTCGTTATGTGGATATTACTTCGTGATGTTTTCATCATAGTGCATAATTGTAATAACAGTAATAAACTTCTAGTAGCAAAATTCTGTTAATGGTGCTTTTATTCCCTTCGTTGCCTAGATCATTGATGACCAATCCAAGGATTTTGGCTGTGACAATGAAAATTTTCAAGTGAAATATTTCAAACAAGTCGAGACATTTCACACGGTCTTATAAAATGTCAAAGCATGTTAAAAGTTTATTAGATATGCTGTAAAATAAAAACCTTAAGCTGTTCAGTCTCACTACGGAAATTCCTCTTAGGAAAAAGGTGAAATACTATTTGCAGCTACAATGGGTTTGCTTTGTGAAAAATGAAAGTGAGATGGACAGTCTTCGTCAGTCAGCTGCACTGTAGATATTTTACTTTAATCAAAATCTTGAATAAAATGCATTCACGTATTCTGAGGGACAACAAATATGCTTTTTCGTGCTTAGATCTTGGCTTAGAAAACTTAGTTTACACTGGAACTCACAACATCATAAAAAGACAACTTCAAAATCGTACAGTTTCACTTCCAAGACATTCATTTTAAGCAAAATTTGAGTCATAATTTCAAGCTTTATGTTGAATATTACAGCTCATTTTTTACAACGAAGACAAGCTGTGGTGAGCGGTAATATTCAACACAATTCTCAAAATTGACTCGAATTCTCATCGAAATACTGGTGCAAAATAAACGTGCTCTCATTGCAAGGCAGTTTCTTTTCATTAAATCCGGGAAAATCTGCCCCAATTCGGGGATATCAGGATCTTTTGAGCAGCGAACCCCAACAAAATTTTGACGAGAAATTTACAGTAATGTAACAAATGGTCATTCTAAGCAATTTTTCGACAGTTCTGTTTTCAGGCTTCACAAAGTTTTGTTTTGGCCCTGATTTTATCTTTGCTTACTACTGAATTTTAAAAACCAGCAGTGAGCAAAGAGGTGTTCAGGGCCCAAACAACACTTTACGAAGCCTGAAGAAGACTGTAGGGAACTGTCGAAAATTTGGTCGCGAGTGTCTTGGCAGTGAAAGAGTGCGATTTTGAAGTTGACTTGTATTCTGTAATTTAGGCTCACATCAGAAAAACTATTTTAAAATTTAGAATGCCTGCTCTAAACAAATACACAGCGAAAGCTAGAAGCTTGTTGCTGAAGAAAAAAGCCCATTTTGCCGGCCCCCAGCCCAGGGTTGTGAAAAAGCCCAACCCGGATGGATTTTTGGGGGGGCTTTATCAGGTTTTTTCGGGCTTTATTGAGTTTTATCAAGTCGTTTTGTTCACTTTTTGCATTTGGCCCTTTTTCAACTCTTATGAACTACTTTTGGAATTCGGTTTAGTGAATTGTCAGTTCACTAGGAAATATAATTATTAAGCATCCCTTCATTCATTTTACTCCAGTCCAAGTCTAAACTAAGTGTCTGGGTCAGTTGAAGACCAACTGTTGAAAAAATGATCTACGTAACACCTTTTATTCAATTACTAACCTGTAAAAAATGGAAAAAAAAAACACTTACTGGGTTTCATACAGAGTTTTTTCACCACAACAACCCTGCCCCAGCCAGGCCGGCTAAAATTGGTTTCTTTAGCCAAGGAAAACATAATTAACATTGTCCTCAACGGAATGTTTCCCTGGAGGTATCTTGGCTGCGCGCAGCTGCCTGCTTGCATGCCTGTACTGCCCCTGCGCAGGCACAGCCCGCTATAAAAGCGAGAGCGCGAATGCTTTCTTCATTTTCCTCTCCATGTTTCAGGTGGCGACTCGAGAGGGGAGCAGGGCGGGTTAGGTCAGGCCATTAAAAAAAAGGTTGGTTCTCGGGCCCTCCCCCACCGTTTTTTTACGGGGAATAACAAACGACACGGCAAAAATATCAGTTACAGAACAAAAATAACCCTTAGTGAGAAAATGAAATATAAAATTACCATTCTTGTTGTTAAATAATTGTGT
This sequence comes from Lithobius niger, assembly GCA_023313725.1. NCBI lineage: Eukaryota > Metazoa > Arthropoda > Chilopoda > Lithobiomorpha > Lithobiidae > Lithobius > Lithobius niger. The sequence goes on from JAHWFP010240924.1 coordinate 10,245, forward strand.
GGATATGTGGTAAGAAGAATTGAGAAGCAGTATTCTTTATTTTATCCAAACTAAAAAATAATTCCCCAAAATGTACGGAAAAATAGGGCCTGAAAAATAAAATTCTGCCCACCCGCACGGATTTCTTGAGAAAAATGCCCGAGAACCAACTTCCTTTTTTTAAGTGGCCTTAAGTATGTTTTTCTTGTCAAAAGAAACCATTTTTAGCCGGCCTTGCTGGGGGCCGGCAAAATAGACTTTTTTATTGCCCTGGAAAACATCGTAACCTGATAATTTAGGGCGGAAGACGTGCACAATGGTGGCGGTATCGGATGTCTTTCATTTTCCCCTGTAGAGCTTCATGGACGATGTGGTGTACTTCACTGCGGGTGACGCTACGGCCCCTGCGGGAAAGAGTTTGAAAGGTCCAACGGGGAGTTGGGTGCCAGAGGCGGAACAGAGACGGCCGTCGCACGGCGGAGATTTTTCTTTGCTTCACGGTAGTTATCTTTTGCCAATTGGAGTTCTTGACGGAGTGATGAAAGGTCCAATGGAGAAGCGGGAGGAGTCCATTGACCGGCTTGTAGAGGAGACTCGACTTAAACAGCTTCGCTGGTGAAAGGAGCATCGGTGAATGATCAGCCCGCCGGCGGCAAGGGCAGAGACCCAGCGGTGACAGGGTGAAAAGGAACAAGAGGGTGAGCTGCAGGAAAAGCGGAAAATTCGGTGTATTCAAATTCCGACAAAAGGTGGGGGAACCAAGGAAAGAGGTGACGTGTAGGAACCTCTGGAGAAAAATGCATGCTGAAAGCGTCCGCGCTCTCGCTTTTATAAGGGAGGACTGTGGCGCAGTGGGGCAGGCGTCCGCGCACCGGAAGTAATCTCCAGGGGAACATTCCATTGGGGACAATGTAATGCAAATTAACAGGTTAAGATGGTTTGGCAAATAGTTGTTGCAGTCGGTTACCCCTAATTTGAACTTCCCACTTACGTGTCACACCACCGAGATCTTCGGGACAATCTAAGCTGTCTGTCCTATTTGCTTTTGTGTGGTTCCACTTAGATTCAAGTTTTGTGGTGAAGTCTGTGTGCAGGAGACTTACTTTGGTTGCAAGACGACTCAATAAGGTTCACAAGGGGAATACGGCGATGGAAGGATTCAAGTGCACGAAGGTGGGCTAAACCACTTTGTTGAGCAAGGATTTCCCGCTCACCTGATGAACACCGAAACCACAAGAAAGCGTGGAAACAAAGCTAGAGCAAGACAATGATGGAAAATCGATAAAGTAAATGGTGAAAAAGCTAGTCACTCACCTGGTATGGATTAGTGAAGGTGCGCGTAGTCCTGGGCAGCCAAGGAGTAGAGTGCAGACTCCAATATCCCCCAAACCTCAAAAAGCTTCTCAGGAAACAGATTAAGCCCCACGATGAGACATTGGCCGCAGCCCCCGCCTCCGATTCACCCGTACCCGAGCAAGACAGCCCCTGCGATCCCTTCGCCTTCTCCGTTACTTCAAGCCACATGTGAACAAGTTAGTGACACCTTTCTCCCAATGAAAACTGGCTCCCACAACAAAGTTGTCTATTCTGTTCCTTGCCTGAAATGCTATGCTATTTATGTCTGAGAGACAAAACGCACACTCCAGGAAAGAATCGAAGAACACCTGGGTGCAACCAGACGTGTACAGAAGCTTAATGGGTTTGCACGAGATCGATTGGGCCAACACTAAAGAAGAACCCAACCTTCGTGCACTTGAATCCTTAACAATCGAGAGCTGCTCTTATCGCCGGATTCCCCTCACAAACCTTACTGGCCCGTCTTGCAAACAAATTGACAGTCTCTTGGACACAGACTTGACCACAAAACTTGAATCTATGCGGAAACGTACAAAAGCGAACAGACAATTCTCTGAAAATTTAAGTGAACTTTCAACGTTGTATAGTCTACTAAATTTTGATACCGTTGGTGAAAGTGTGATTTGTGATTTCAAGAATGTCGTTTTATCGTCACTGTATCGATGGTTGCCGGTTTTCCAGCTTGGCAGATGAAATGGGGAAGCCTGGCATTATGTCTCATGGTAAACAGATCTACCATCAGTGTTCACCAAATTGTGAAAAGATTTGCAGATGGATTTGTTAAGTGTCCACTCTCCCATAGTTGGCTAGTGACGTATGGAGAGAATCCGCGATTAGGCTCCAGTTCCCTAGAATGTGGAGTGGTGTCGTTGTTTCTTCCTTGCTCAGGGTTCGTACACGGCCTCGAATTTCTTGAAAAGCCTTACATTTCAAACCAAAAATTCAAGGCTTGAAAATTGGATTTTTTTTTTTTGTCAGAGCCTTGAATTTTGTTGTATAATTAACCCTTTAAGGACGGGTACGCCCGCTGTATAATCATTGTTTACAGCTCTTCTACGAGTCGTATCGAAAACTTCCAGTAAAACTTAAACTGGGATATGAAAGCCAGATCATTAAGGATAAAAATGACAGGTTTCATTCCCTTAACCTCAACTGGGTGAGAAGCTGACACATTTTTCCTACAATTCAGTTATAAGTTCTTAGCGCGCACGCAGTCCTTAAAGGGTTAAAAAAAATAGTTTGTGAGCCTAATGCTTATCTTCTGTTAACTATACGACGTGCCTTTGTTCGTATAAGTGCTGTATTGGAAAGGCAACTTGTCCCGCGATAGGAGCAAAATAACTTTCAAATGGATGTTATTCAATTATAGAGTATAGGCCAGCAAAAAGAGTGAATTTATTTTAAGGTAATTTGTAACAAATTTGGTGTGGAAAACTGCCTTGAAATGATTTCGTCTCTGGTGTACGAACCCTGGATGCCGCCTTGAAAATGTTCGATGTGACTTCGTGAACGTTTCTGGATATTGTTCCCCCTCCTCCTTACCGGAGGTATGAGACAGCCGTCACATTGTCTATTTTGGACTCATAACTTTCATTGAGACTGTGGGCTTTTAGGACCGCTTTCGAGTTCTAGGGCGCTGATGTGGTCCAAGTCTTCCAGTTTCCATAGACCGTTCGTTGAGGCGTCTGTCAAGAGGATTAGGTCTGGCTAAGATTCATGCAGCGGTAATGCCTGGGACAGAACTAACGTCTGTCCACCTTAGAGTTTTTGTCTGTGGGGGGTGTGTCGATTCCCAAGGATGTTAGATCGATCCCCAGGTATGTACGCTATAGTGGTGGAGTCGTCTGGTCATCCATCTTCCATAAGGTACTAAGGTTTGCCAATCAGGATGTTCAGCTGTTAATTTGTATGACTTTTGACTTGGGAATGTTATGGACTGAAGTAGGTCTTAGATCATTCGGACGAAGGCATTACTGGTAATCTCTTCATGGACGCCTCTATGGAAGGATGGGTGGGCATGCTTCACATAGCTCACCACTAAGTCTCTAGCACATGGACAACTCTCGACAAGATCACAAACTTATTAAAACTGAAAATGATCCTCAATGCCCTATGCCACTTACAGCACCTAATCTCTGGAAAAGTAATTTAAGTCCAAGCAGACAACACCACAGCTGTGGCTTACATACGGAAGGAAGGCGGCACAAGATTCCGTCAACTCCAAGCAGTTACCACAGCGAACTTCAAACTTTGCATCCGTCTCAAAACCAAAAACCAGGCAATCGGAAAGTCATCGCGGACTCACCGTCTCGCCAAAAGCCCCCTTTGGGGGAGTGGAATAAAGAAATCCATCTGAATATCTGTTCAACACATGGCACCCCAATCACCGATTTACTCACCACGGGATACAATGTCGGACTCCCCACTTCATCAACCCAGTCCCAGACAATCGAGCATGGGCAGTGGACACCCTGGCAGAACCTCTTCCCACCATTCAAGCTTCTACCTCAAGTCCTCCTAAAGATAAAGAAAACGCGGCACTCTTCCTGCTAATCGCTTAGAATTGGCCATTGGCCTGGTTCCCACGACCTAAGAAGTCTGCCAGAATTTTCAAGATCTACTGGCACAATGTGAATGAATGGAACCCAAAAACCAGTGCTCCGAACTTACACAGGTGGTTACTATCATAGAACTATCGGATTCAGCAAACAGATCTAGGAGAGCCACTGTAAAAGGTTTCATTGGTGTAATGGAAGAAAATTAATCATGTTGATCCCTCGTTACCCGATATCTTCAGACCTCTGCAAGGAATGACTAAAAGGAGCCACAATCTTTCTTTACCGTTCAGCTCTTCGCAGCAGGCAGTAATGACCTTCTTGGCAACTTTCGCATGTCCGCTCTCATCAAATCTTTTAAAATCTAACGACCCACAATTCGACGAATCTTTACAGATTGGTTCATAATTGTCTTGGATTCCCTCATGAAAGAACCTTATGAACCCATTCAAAACTGCAACATTAATCTTCTCACCCGCAAAACTGTAACGACAATTAAGGCGAGCCTACAGCGGAGTGAAGTACAAGGATGATCCGGCTCTTCCTCCCCCAAATTTACAGATGACCATTTAACACCAAGAACAACCTTTCGAGCGAAAACTCGGAAGACTTGTTAGCCATCAAAACCAATTATCATTCCAGCACTTTCAAACATAATTGGAACGAACCGGAAGGCCTCCTCTGCCAGTACGTTCACTTCTTATCTACACCGAGAAGACGAAGAACGAATTCTACAGAGGAAGAAATCAACTTTTCCTTCCCTTCAAAAGGGATTGCGGGGAAACGTCTGCAAGAATTATCACAACTTGGATCAAAACTGTCATTGTAAACGCTTACGAAGCCGTAAACATCAATCACGCTGACATCATCAGGGTGACAGTGTACGCGCTGAGGGCCATCCCAACATCATGAGCTTTCCACATCATACTGGCTCCCGAGATCCTCTCAGCAGCATCCTGAAGCAGCACATCACACTAGCCAATGGACTATAGTCTAGGATCCACCATCTCGGCCTGTCGTGTCAACGCCCCATAAGCACTAAGCACCAGCAAGCCGTAAATCAAGAAAGCAAAAATTGGAATTTATAGCTGTCAGTACGATGAAAACAATGGCTGCAATAATCAGTTTGTCATTTCCCCCCTTCGATAATTATCAGTCAAGACTTCTGACTAAAGTCACTCATTGTCCACGGTCAAAAATCCGCAGCGAAAATTTAACTTTTTTAGAGGAATTCTGCGGCAACCATTATATTGGTTTCCACGACTTGCCCAAACCAAACCTCTAAATTGGTTAAAAAAAAAAAAACGCGTGATTTGAGGGAAATAATTGATTTCCGCGATCATCGGTGGAAACTTTAATGACCCCAAACAATAGCAATAATCCCGCACCACTGAAAATAAACATCGTCAGAAGCTTAATTTAAGATCCGCGATTTTTGGCTAATCGTGGAATCGCGTATTATGCGCTACTTTACTTCTAATCTGTACACCGGGAGATAGCTGGGGGAGCAGTCTTATATCATGGCTGCTAGATATACATACAGAAGCTATCATGGCATCCTGCAGTAATATTGTTAAATCATCAATGTTTGCACTAAGGTGTTTCTTTCAAAAAAAAAATCCTTGGTGCATTCGTTAGCAAGCTATCTGAGACAGCAGACCTTCCTTTGGTGAACACAAGACATTGTGTATGTGTTAAACCACCATCTTACTTATCCTACCAAACTGAAAAGAACTAGCAAACCACATTTCACACGACCAAATTTCGTGCTGGCCAGAGACTTATTTAGTAGTGTGAAATCAGTACAGTTTGAATTAAAATTATTATACTCGCACATGTATACATAAATAGTTCCATTGGCTATCTCCTTTCAAGCTGTTTAACACCAGCCATATTGCAGTTCTTGCAGAGAAAAAGACGACTGGTTTGCAACTTTGTATTACTATATTACCCGTGTACATCCAAATAATTCTACCCCCAAAAAAACAAGTGCAGGTTTCCCCGTCATCCTGAGGTGATTATGCAGTAGTAAATAGCTTACACAAGTGATTTGACAAGTTTATTTTAAGCATGGAAATGCTGCCTGCACAATGCATATTTAAATTACCAACACTTTGCCAAATAAATTTATTGCCTCTGTCGGAACAGAAGCAAATTTACTTGCTATTTCAAGGTATTATTGTCAGTAGGTTTCCGGTCACAACACCATTATGCGTTTATTCAACCCCCACATTACAGTTACATAATCTGATCAAATTTCAGTAGTGGTAGTTGCCAATAATAATAAAGAACAAATAAAAAGATGATTGGCACACTATTGAAGTGTTGTCGGCTAACCTAAAGTTACCCCCAACATGTCGTCAAGCACCATAACGAAGAGCCTCGGGAATCCTTAAAGAATTTCAAAAAACACAAGTTGATAACCTTAATACAACAAAATTCCTACGTAGAACATTTATTTGATGTTAACACTGCAATGCCTTTCATTTTATATGCCAAGTCTTCAAAAACTACATTGTAACTTAGCACACCCTCCATTAAATTCAACAACTTTTGTCCGTTAGTGTTTCGATTCCTTCTTATCTTTCTTATTTTCTTTCTTCTCTTCCTTTTCTTCTTTCTTCACTTCTGTTTCTTTTTTCTCACTATCTGCACTCCCTTCTTCCTGGATTATTAATTCTGAAGCCCCAGAATGGACAGTCACGCCTTCGGTCTTTGAAGGGTCATCAAAGTTGCCAACTAGCACTGCAAAAGAAAAGAAGCAGTATGATTAGGCAGGCCATTTATGTTTTTTCTATTTCGACTGGATACAAGTACATCAAACGTAACAAAACATTCAGATTTCACGTCGTATTCTTTATCCTCTTTATTGATCTTTTATAAACAAAGGCAAATTTGACAAATAAGAATGCATTCTGCAGGGTTCAAACTCGTCTGTAACTTTACATGTGTCAAAATTTGAGGGGATTTGGGTTTACTGGTTTTAATGGAATTGGAATTAGGTGATCATAAATGGTGTATTGGGCATACTTCATTAAAAGATGTCCACTCATTTAGTCGGTTTTTTTTGTAAATAATTTCTTCGGTTTAGCCAGGAACAGTATCAGTGGTTCAGAACCCTTCTGTATTCCTTCCACTTATTGTGGTAAATGTGATATTATTTATTATTATTATAAAGAACATTTTGCCGGCCCCCCAGCCAGGCCGGCTAAAAATGGTTTCTTTTGCTGAAAAGTACAATACCTGTCAATTTTAGCATTGTTGTCTCGACGATGCTGTCCTTTGCCTTGAGATTTAAGTTCACGACGGCCGCCTCAGCCACCCGACCGCACGCGCGCGGTCCTCCCTATAAGAGTGGAAGCCCCAGTGGGTTTGCCATCTCTTTGTCTCAAGTTACGTCAAAAGGTGACACCTGAGGGTAGGCAGGGTGGGCCTGAAGGTATTGTACTTTACAGCAAAAGAAACCATTTTTAGCCGGCCTGGTTGGGGGCGGCAAAATGTTCTTTCTTTATGCTGCAAAGTACAATACCTGTCAATTTTAGCATTGACAGGCTGACCTCGTCAAATTAGGTGGCGGGCACCTTTTGGCCGAGTTCCCTGGGGTGCCGAGGCTGGCATTGGGGTCTCGTTTTGGAGACAGTAGATAGAGGTTGTTTCCGGAGCCAAAACGAGGCAGTTACCTCCCATGAAAAGATACGTTTTTTTTTTTTTTAGAAAGAGAAAAAGTAAAATCATGAGAGTGAAAAATGGTGTTTTACTTCTCCATGTAGGAACTTGGTGCTGACATCGTGGATTGGGGCTCGGTGAGGGTTTAGGGAGAGCAGAATTTTCTTCTATTTCGTTGGTGATGAAGCTGAAGAGCAGAATGTAGGTTGAGGTTGAAGCACATATTTTTTTTTTTTGGGGGATTGGATGGAAATTAAGTGGGTAGCGTAGAAATTAAGTCTTTGGTTCTGAGTGTGAGAAGTAGTCGTCTTATAAAATTTTGGGAGCGGCCTTGGGGGAGGTCGGAAGTCAGAATTTTGAAGGGTGAAGTGAAGAGGGGCCCAAGGCCGAGACGGGGGACGTTAATTAGGCAGAGGTGTTGTGGATCCCAAAATGGCACCCCTTGGCCTTGTGACGGCAGAGATCACAGGGTCGATCCGATGTTTTGTGGTTCGAAATTTGGGTCATGCGGGAATGCATTGGGGTGAAAGATTCTGCGTCATCAAACTGCCAAAGAGAGAAAGAATGTACAGGAAGGTCAGAAATGTTAGCAATTGGAGAGTCTTACGCCTCGGAAAGGTTGATATGGAGGGAGAGATCTGAAGTGTCGAAATTTGAGTTTGAGGAAGAAGAAGTGTTTTTGAGAGGCCCGTAGTGAGGGGTTGCGACGACATGTCTTGAAGGGAAGGATGAAATCGGAAGCCTGGGGTCCGATGGGCGTAGGTCCAGCAAAGGATAGTGGAGTCTGTTACGTTGTTTGTAAGATGGCCTGTTGTGCTTGGCCAAGGATAGGCCAATCAAGACCCACGGAACAAGATGGATGGGGTCGTTACGGCCCGAGTGGGGTGGTGGGGATGACTGGCGGGAGGTACCTTGTGAATCCAAGGGATGGAGGGCCGAAGAATTCAGAAGTTGCAAATTTTCGGCTTTAAGAGAGCTAACTTGGGCAGACTGGTGGTCGATGTGCGCCTGGACGGAATCCAGAAAGGGTTTGATCTTTTCGTAGTTTTTCAAGAACTGGCGCTTGGCCCTTTCGTTGAGGTGGGGTTTGTGTTTTAATGAAGTGAACAACTTTACATGGTCTATCACCGGAGGAGTGTCATAGGCACAAGAAGAGTTTGGAATCTGAACGACGGGTTCACATTGTGATAAGTCCAGTGGGGTGGTGGTGGGAGAATCCACGAATTCGGATGGTTTCTGAGGGGAGCTAGGTGTCATGGGAATGACGAAATCATTATCGACTGGTGCGTCGTCAGTGCGTGAGAGAACTTCCCCGAGGGATGAGGAAGGGGTGTCAAGTCCCGGAGAAAGGGTGGGGGGGGGGGGCCCGGCATATTTCACCGGAGAATCCAGGGGGGAAGGGTTACCCTCGGATGTGACGGTGGACGGGGCCGCAGACGAGTGATCGATGGGCTCTCTGAGCCAAGAGGCGACGGAAGCCGGAGAGTCAAAGGACGGCGTTTGAGTTTTCCCGGGCGTCGAGGGAACAGAAAGAGTGTTTTTTTGTTAAAACGGACGTGAGTAAGGGTGATGAGTCCGGATGCGGAGAAGATGACTTTGTAGCACTGGGAGAGGAATTGGAATTTTATCTTCTTTTATTTTCTTGTGAAGGTAGTTCCTTTGGTTGCGTTCCTTTGGCTGCGTCCCATTAAGTGCGGAAGCTTGATGGGACGCAGCAATGATGCGCCAATCGGCCAAAGGGATGGTGGCGCACGTGGGGGATGGAAAATTGAAGTAGTCGCACTTACGATGAAATTGGCACACCGTGCGATGGGGATTACGGCGTGCCGGATTTCGGAGTCCTGGACAGGAGCATGAACCTGGGTCGTCGATCAGGAAAAACTTGGGCTTGTTTCATCCTAACCATAATCAAAAAACGCAGGGTGCAGATAATGCTAACTA